>JAXCGZ010018927.1:17500-140000 GCA_037179515.1 Halocaridina rubra | reverse complement strand
AAATAACAGTAACTGACGGGAGAATTGTCATCGACCTGTCCTAGCTAGCCCCTTTTTAGGTCCTTGAGACTTTCAGATGTAGTATCGCAACGGGCGTTTGGTATCTAGGGCCAACCTACAATATGTACAATAGATACAAATAAATACTAAACAAAAATGCCTCAATTTTTTAATGTCAACTATATACTTTATATTATGTTTATCCGCAGTCCATTATTATTACTAATATTTAATAAATAGCCATATGAATAAATAATTAATTAAATAAATAAATAAATAAATAAATAAATAAGCTTGCGTGCCTGAACAAAGGCTTCTCTGAAGCGCCATAGCAACGATTAGCGTCTCCGTAACCATGGCAACCCTATTGTCAACAATCTTTCCCATTTCATTTACGTCATCTCTGCAGTGTTCCGTGCGACGTCTCAGAAGGACGTCCAGACCAAAATGGGGCACACAAGAAAATTCATCCAAAATTTAATTTTTCTCCAACTTCATTTTGTCTGGTATTCTTGGGCTTTTGTTGGTTTAATAAGCAGAAAAAAATTACTATATATAAGATGGATATAATTTGAAGCGTGATTTTTGGATAAAAATAAATGTCATTAAAGTGTGTGTGTTTTTTTTTTTCAGAATCAGAATTTGAAAATTCAAATGAAACCTGGTGAGGATGAAGTCTTTATGTTTTAATTCAATAAAGAAACCAGGAACAGAATATTTTGTATATGAAACTGAAATTTAGACCTACAAAATCAACATTAAATCATCGAAAATATGTCTAAATGATGATGCTTAGAGACAGAGAAGTACACGTACAAACATACATACATAAAACTTGAGGAATATTTCAATTTGATATGAATTTTATAGAAAATCTCACAATAAATCAACTTCCAGAGTGGAGAGCTGCAGGACATGCAAATTTATTCTCATTTTCAAGCCTGAGCCCATATAAGAGCCTTTCAATCCATGGACTTGAGAATAGAATTATACTCTAATTAGATTTGATTGCACTGTTTTATATGTTACATAAGTCCCCTTTCATAAGGGGGTGGATACAGGCATGTTCAGTCGATGGGGGAGAATAATTGTTATAAATCACATATTTAATAAAAATCTGAGGTTCAGATATTTATAGGGATAAGATTAATTTCTAATAATAATAATAATAATAATAATAATAATAATAATAATAATAATAATAATAATAATAATAATAATAATAATAATAATAATAATAATAATAATAATAATAATAATAGTAATAATAATAATAATAACAATAATGATAATAATAATAATAATAATAATAATAATAATAATAATAATAATAATAATAATAATAATAATAATAAAATTGGAAATTATATAGAATATATCTATTTTTTTTTTTTACAATTTCTAAGTAAATGCCTACTAAAAAAAAGACACACACACACAAACAAAGAGACATATACATATTAATTGCGTGTCTTCATCTATCTACAGTACACAGACAGATTCGACATACAGGCTGTATATCTCCATCTCTCTACAGAGACGGTAGACAGAGATAGATTATTACAATGAATCCATACAAAAAAAAAGACAGAAAGAGTAGACGAAAAATATATAAATACATAGAAATATATTAAAGACATATAGAAATAGAAAAAATATATATTACCTAAAAAAATTAATATTTCAGCTTACTACGTAAATAGGGGAAAAATTCAAGATGGCGGCCATTGTTGAAGGAGAAAAAGAAAATTGGGACGTGTTGGGGGAATACAGCAACAAAACCTTGCGCTTGAAGGCAGAGAGGTGGACCAAAGCAGTACAAAATGAAGACACCAGAACGGCCATTCTCAACTTTCTAGATGCAGATGCTGAGCAGGTAATGGTGGCTACTACTACTACTACTACTACTACTACTACTACTACTACTACTACTACTACTACTACTATAATAATAATAATAATAATAATAATAATAATAATAATAATAATAATAATAATAATAATAATAATAATAATAAAAGTAGTCACCGTAGCTCAAGCGGTAGCGTCCGCGACTCTGAGGCGTTAGGTCGAGGGTTCGCGCCCCGTCACGGTCTGAGGTTAGCAAGGGCATGCACTCAGGGTAACGATTACATCTGCCAAAACAAGTCCTTTGCAAGAAGGCAACCGTCCTAGCCCTTGGTAGAAAAGGGAGTCCGTGACGTAAAACCGGAACAATAATAATAATAATAATAATAATAATAATAATAATAATAATAATAATAATAATAATAATAATAATAATAATATCACACCTTTTAGAAAATACTTCCGAGTCGTTGAATCTACAATTTTAATTATACAGTATTTGCGGATTTCGTAACTATACGAGAATTGTACGTGAAATGTACGATACTTCATACACCAAGAGTCTAACAGTTTACTAAAGAATCTGACAATCTTTAGGTTGTTGTGGGTCAGAATACATCGAATCAACTAGTGGCTTCGTCAGAGGTGCCAGCAGGTCTTAGAACGAAGGGTGTCTATTTCCTGAAGACGAGTGATATACCACTGAACCGAGAAGAGGACACGAGTAATGTTCGTGAACATGTCATCTTCGGAGATATTTCGCCACAGCCCTTGGACCAACTTTCAACGCTAATTGAGGAGGCGAGTTAATATACTGAAGAGAGAGAGAGAGAGAGAGAGAGAGAGAGAGAGTACTACATAGCGATAAACCGTAAAATTAATATTTATCATTTACATATCAAAGAGTATTTTTTTTTCAATAAATCAAAGATCTATATATGAACAATGAGTTTGTGTTCCGTTGCCAAAAGACTGAACAGAAAAACGTAATATTGCTTCACCATCAGTGAACAGATTATCTTGTTCTGCATAACAGAGAGTGAATTATTTGCAAGGGATCAATTATTGATAATCTTTCAGAGTGCGAAGTAGTCTAGATAATTTCTCCATCACTAGTAAAGATCATTCTTTCTTATAAAAGGTTATTATTTTTCTCTCTTTCTGATGCCGATAATAACGATCCTGTATCTAGTGGCATACTTACTACTTTATTATTAACATTATTGTTAACATTTTTATTACAGCATTATTATTTTCTATGAAAGCTACATTTAATTTAACTATATGTCTAACCCTCTTATTTATTAGTTTAATTACATGTCTACTTATAAGTTACTATTAATGTTGAATAACCATTGTACAAAATGGAAATAAATGTTTTGATTTGATTTGATTTGATTTGATATTTCAGGTTATTATCCCAATGCTTGAGAACCCCGAGAACAGAAATGGCTGGCCAGAGATGGTTTGTGAGGATGTTTCCAGGCAGTTATATTCCCTCAGAGGAACTGTTTACCGTATGTGGGGTCAATTGAGAGGACAAACTCTTCTCCCGCTTCCATTCGGACTGGAAACCCTCGAAAGGGCGGAAAGACATGCTCTAGATACGTAAGTTGAAAGAATGAGAAAAAAAAAATCAAATACAGATTATGGTTATAGAAGATATTGTGTTCCCCTATCCCAACCTTAGAGATTAATTTTCACATACCAGATGTCGAAAGACGATTAAATCCTAGAATTCATTTACAAATATTTATTTAATGGAAATTTTATGAACACTATGCAAATGTACGGAAAGATAGAGTCACACTAAGGCGCTTGCCTTATGACCTAAAATCTAACGGAATGAGAGATTCAATATCATTTAACCCCTTGTGTTTTCTACGGGTCTTGGAGAGGCAGGACACACCCACTGCCATTTGAACAATGAAAATGGTAAATTAGTTTATTTTCACACAATAACTAACATACTGATTACTTTTGTAAAGAGCCATCATTAAGTCAATAATTCTATACTTTCACCCTGCCAATAATCTGCTTACAGAGGAGAGATGACAGATTCCCAGCTCAAAAGTGCCATAGAGGGCGTGGTCATAAAATGGGTCCACCAAGTAGAGGAAGTATTGATGCAGGACACAGATGACCTTGCCTCGCAAGATCATTTTCCTAAACCTCTGGAAGAAATCACCTTCTGGAACAAACGCAAGGAAAATTTCACGCACATCTCCAACCAGTTAAAGGACAAGAAGGTACTGTGCAATGATCATAAGAGCCATTTACACATTTAAAGATAGCCAGAGTAAGATGAAACCATGCTACTTGGATTTCTCCGTTCATTCTTTCTTGCAACAATGAAACCCTGTTAAATGGACTTTTCTGTTCATATTTTCTTGCCTCAAAGAAACCTGCTTCCTGGATTCTGTTCACATTTTGTTGCCATGAAGAAACCTGGCTTCCTGGGGTTTCTCTCATTATTTTATCTTGCCATAAACAGCTGACATAGTGAATGAGAATGGGTAGGGTATGATTAAGTCCTTGGTGCCATCCTTTTCTAGCCTTTTCTTATTATTTTGTTATAGAACACTCGAGTGAAATGTTTTGGCTGGAGTCTTCCTACCAGAATCTATTCGCATGCCTTGACTCATCTCTGGAGGAAAATACTAAGAGGACATTTCCAGTTCTTTCATTCAGCCCCACTGTAGACAAATGTTATGACACGTAAGGGAACAGAAAGGAGGTATTCTCATCCCCTACCACAGTAAAAAAAAAATCACGCAAAAGAGAATCAGAGAATGAAGTATGGGAGGTAGAGGATGCTAAACTACTTACTTGGAATTAAGTAAATAAAATAAGATAAACTGACAGATGAAAGCGACACAAAAAGGTCCTAATAGAAAAAAAAATATACACAAATAAACAATTATCTAAAACAGTAAATCAGAAATGCTTTTTGAATTTACAATGAGTGTAAGTCTTTCTTCACTATAACCTTTGCTGTTAACATCAATACGTATTTATGATTGAGGATGTCTAAATTTTTTAGTCTGCCACTTATTACAACTTAATTTGTTGTTCTTAAACTTTATATTTTTCATTCATTTATTCAATATCAATTCTGTTTCAACCCTTTATCTCCAAACAGTTGATAGGAGTGTTCGAGGCATGTTTGGCTTATGGTGCATGGATGTTCCCTTACTTGACCATTGTATATGAGTGTGTAAAGTCAATACCTACAATTTCAGAGTATTATGTTCATGATGTACAACCTCATTCTTAGAAATCTCTCCCTTTAGGTCGGATTTCTTAGTCTCTCCCATTTATTACTACATAGTTTATGCTGCTTTCAACACTTCCTGTTTTGTACATAGGTTCGAATGATGTCCAATATCCTGGAGATTACTGAATCGGCATATTATCCAGCTTTTACAAAGATGGTTGCTGATGTCGCAATGGGTAAGTCACCCAGATAATATTATTTCTCACCACATAAATATGTACTCATATATTTTAATATTTTTTTTTCACCTTCCACAAATATAAGAATGATTGAGCATTCTACTCCATACACAAATATTGAGGTGAGAAAGTGCATGAAAAATGTATATAAAAAAAAAGTGTACATATCTCAATACTTCATCTCTCTATTTATATATAATATATATATATATATATATATATATATATATATATATATATATATATATATATATATATATATATATATATATATATATATATATATATATATATATATATATATATATATATAACATGAAGAAGTCATTAGCGAGTATCTCAGAAAATTTTGTCTTCAGTGTGCTTATAAATTAGAAACTCAATTATCTCCATGATAATAGATTCTGTCTCAGCCCTTTTAACCCATTACCTGACAATCTGGAAGCAGGGAAACCAAATCTCTTTTGTACTTAAGATTTGGAGACACTCTTCTCCAAAAGGAATAATATATCACATGGTATATCTTTGTTCCAGCTGTGCACGAATCTCGTGATATTATGATCCACTTAAGCCCTTTGAAACCGCTATTGGAAGGTCTAGAAGCAGGAGAATTCCAGGAATCAACACCTCTTATCCCACCTCTTGTGCACTGCATTTGTTTGCTCTGGGCTGCCTGCCCAGCATACAGAAAGCCAGATCGCATAGTAACCCTCTTTAGGGAAATTACAAATCTCCTTATAAGTATGGTGAGTGATAAAAATTATCCTCTTTAGGGAAATTACAAATCTCCTTATAAGTATGGCGAGTGATAAAAATTATCCTCTTTAGGGAAATTACAAATCTCTTTATAAGTATGGTGAGTGATAAAAATTATCCTCTTTAGGGAAATTACAAATCTCCTTATAAGTATGGTGAGTGATAAAAATTATCAAAAAAATTGCATGATTACATGTTCATATAGTGTTATATAAAATAACAAGATAAATCCAAGTTCAAGAATTCATTTTGTCCATACTGATAAAAAAAAACTGTTTTTGGGTACTTCTTTTGCCCCAAGTTTGAACGAACAGAAAACATCAATTGGAAGAAGGCTTTAAATTTCATTACCTCTAGTATTCTAATCCACTATCCTGGATACTGGTATATCATCTATTTTACTGCTACTGCTCAGCAAGGAATATTAATAGGATACTGGTATATCATCTATTTTACTGCTACTGCTCAGCAAGGAATATTAATATTAATATTTTCAAGGGAAGTTATTATTACCATATCAATAAATAAAATCAGAAGTGATTGAGGATATACACAGTTTTGGCAGTTTGAACAATAATTCCAATGGAGTTGTAAATTTGCCTTCCTTAAAACAGTATTTCGATTCATTTTTGTACAGTTGTCCCTCATCTTACATAGTTTTCAGTTGTGTGGTTTGAACTTACAAGGTCACAGAAAATATACAGAAAAATTAAATATAAAAAAAATTTCCCTAAAAATATACACTGGACGACTATATTTACAATATAATGTAATTTTCTAGTCTGCTGTGAAGGTTCCCAAAGTAAAAAGTTGATCAGTTAAGATTTCTCTGGTTTATATAACAGGGACGAAATTTCATTGGCACCGTGGGATTTCAAGCGGAGACAACAGAACCTTTACAGAAAATCAACACCTGTGTGAACGTCTTGAAAACATTCAAGTGAGTTATAATTTTATTTTGTAAATGCAAAATACTTTTCATTTAAGCTCAAACTGGATCGATGAATGATCATAAAAATACTGATTCCAAATTATTCCATTAATTGAGTGGGGAAAATGGTATGATACTGATAACATGAGACTTATCTCATAGAAGTAATTTTTATCACAAGTAACTCCAATTAATAGAACAATGACAATAAAGATCCATTCTTTCCTTTTTTAATGTTATCTTCTTTGCCCTACTTATTATTTTAGTTTTTCTTGATTTTGGCTTGACTAAGATATACATTATTGCTGCGAATACTGGAGCTCTATCCAGTTCTATATTTGGGGACTGCAGTAACTTACTGGGTGTGTCTTGGGAAGAGACACACCCACGATTGTGAACATCGCAATGCTTAAGGAAGGGTATCCATCATTAATACTCCAAGTCCACCCCGTTAAAGAGGCGTAATATTGACACAAAATGTAGAAGAAAAAAAATTCTTTATTCAAGTTTGTGAAATAATACAATCTCTCTCTTCATTGAACAGAGACAGCTTTGAGGAACACAGAGCAAAGGTGGACACCTACTTCGGTGAAGGAGAGAAAGTTCGCAGATGGGAGTTTCACCCTACACATGCATTTGCAAGAATGGATCAGTTCCTTGGACGTCTTGCCAATATCAAAGTGAGACTTCAAAGTAGTTATGAACACAGCTGTTGTATCAGGCTTATTTGTCATTACTGACAGGGATGGCGGTAGTGCAGTGGCTAAAGCACTCTACTTGGGAAGTGACAAACCCAAGCTCACACTAGCTGCGGGGTGTCAGGAAAGGCATCCAGGCTTAATTCTTCAGCTCCAAAACGGTAAAACTAATAGATGAAGCTTCCATGGACTATTGTGGCAAGGAAGAAAATAGCATGATGGCCTAGTAATTTGGTGGAAAAGAAAAAGGCTGAGAGCAATTTCAAGTGCTGTGCTGCCTTAAGTAAATGGTTGGCTATTTTTCCTGGTAACTGGATATGGAGATAGAAGCTGCATATATACAAATCAGTTTGTGTGCCACAATGAGTTCCATCCGAATGAAGATGGAGACAGGTAATAATTAGAGCTTGAGGATAAAGGCTGGATGCCCTTCCTAATGACTTGCAGTGGGATAAAACAGGCAATAATTGCTACCCCCAGATTGAAGTTGCTTTTACCCCTATTAAAATAGTTTTGCAAACAACCTAACTTCAGTACACTAAAGCTAATTCAGTGGCTATTTGTTGATGCATATATCAAATATTTACTCCGTTTGGTAACATTAGCAACCTCAAGTTAATACAATTAAGCGTAAGCATACTGCTCATTTTGTCCTCTACAATTATAATGCAAGTGAGAATTTTTTTCCCAAAAATTTATATGCTCTAAAATAATGTGTACCTGCTATTGCATACTTCTTTTTTCAGGAAATATTTGATATTGCCAAGGAGTTTCTTAAGATAGAAAAAGTAGAATTTGGAGGCCCTAAGGGAAAAATTCTGGGTGCCAACATTGCTGCAGTTTACAGGTATGTATGTATTGGATTGTCTGGATTATTCCAACCAGATGACTTACCTATACTAGCTATTGATAAAGTTTTTCCATTTTTTTTTTTCATATATGAAATCAAGAATATTATGCAAACATTTTTATGCCACCGTGCTAGAGTCCTCTCATATTCATAAAATACGAAATTTATCATAGAAGTAGGAGTCCATTGTTTCTATAATTTTCACATATTCCTTAAAGCTGTCTGGTGTAGCCGCAAATATCCCATTACTATTAATTATAATCTTATCTTTTATTAGTGAATTCAATGAAGCCTACACAGCCTTCTCCATAAACACATACGACTGTCTGGATCCAGCCGAGACTGAGTTTACAGAAGGACATCGTCAGTTCAAGATGAAAGTCACCGAGCTTGAACAGCGTCTTAGCCTAATTGTTAGGCATGCATTGCAGGAAAGCCAGAGTCCTGAAGCTTACTTCAAGGTATGTATATATATATATATATATATATATATATATATATATATATATATATATATATATATATATATATATATATATATATATATATATATATATATATATATATATATATATATTTATATATATGTTTCCTTCCGTTTTACGTCTGTGCTTAAGGGGAGGAATGCTCCAAAACCTCCTTCTGGCATCACCTGCAACGCTGCTTAATTTCCAAAAGTATTGAATCTGTCTTTTCTTTGGAGCTAATCAGCTGTGTCAAGAAGAGAGAGGTGTAAAATTGGCTAGGCACTCTTTTCTTATCTTTAGCCCAGGCAGGCAGTAATTCCAACTGTTGTAACAGTCTGTCAAAAAGAGGAGAGCCATATGCATCCTCATGGAAGTTGTCCAAATCCAACTTTTATCTTACTCTTTGCTGAAGCAGTATATGAATGCCCTATTTAGAATATTCTTTTGTCACCTACATAGGTACTACATATTCTCATTTTACATACAAGATGCCACACACTACAAAAGGTAGCCGGATGCCCATAATTGATATAGCAGGACCTACTCATACCTTGTCCAATTTTGCCTCTATCAATTATATTATATTAAGGAAAAATTAAGGGAGGGAAGGTTGAAAGTGATACTCTATTACGGTTAGAGTTAAGATTCATGCCAGTGAATATTAACTAATTGATATCCAAATAATTTCAGGTTGTTGAACTTTTAGGAACAATGCTTGAACGTCCCATCATTATGGCTGAGTATACAAACTGTCTGCCTCATCTCCTCGCACTCTTGAAACATGAAGTAGAAACAGCTAAGGTATTGACACTCATTTACTCAAGGGATATCTGGAAGAGGCTGGACAGATTTAAACGTGTGCC
Source organism: Halocaridina rubra (assembly GCA_037179515.1). Classification (NCBI taxonomy): domain Eukaryota; kingdom Metazoa; phylum Arthropoda; class Malacostraca; order Decapoda; family Atyidae; genus Halocaridina; species Halocaridina rubra. Next base: position 130,131 of record JAXCGZ010018927.1, on the reverse strand, counting down.
AAGAAATTATGTCTAATGTACTCAGGCTCAAATACAGTAAAAGTCAAGAAAATAAAATAGTGTTTTCAGTAAAAGCAAAGCCATTTCACTCTTACTATTATTTTGTAATGAGTTTAATTATATTTATTCTATAGTTTTCCATTTGGAATATGACACTTTTTTTTTTATTAAAATACATGATGATTAGGCACCTTAATGTGCACTAATATAGCAGTTTTTTTTTCAATACCATTTTGTGTCACTAGTAAACCCCGTTATATGGTTGGACAAAGACAGATTAGAGCTAAAGAATCAAGGTTGGATCACCTTCCTAATGTTCCACAGTATGCTCAACTGTGGGTCTGTCACCTACCAAGTCGACTACTCTAACCCCTACTTTGCTGCAGACGCTATGCACTAACAGAACAGTAATAATTGAATGTAGAATTAAGGTACTTATCTATTTTTTGTCAATAGGAAAAAATATCATATAAATTACAACTTTCTCTTCAGGAATTATTTGAGCAATGGGAAAATGGCAAAATACTTGGAGAAACTAATGGCGAAGATGATGAGCTAGATGTCTCTGACAATGAAGATGCAAATTTCCTCAGTGCCCTTGGAGGAAGTGCTGATGCAGGAGAAGGAAAACTTGGAGACACCACAGAAGGGGAGGAAACTGTGGGCATAGAAAATAAGGAATGTTTTCCTCCTCACCGTTATTTTCCTCCGATTGTAGCCAAACTTAAAGGTCTCAGGGAAGTCAAAAACAGAGTGGCTGGAAATATCAAGACCTTTTCGGAACTCAAACATCCGTATGTACATGACCTAATAGTTTAATTCTTTTGTAATTCTTGAATATGTATGATATTATATTCTTTTCCTTTTGTATATTCACGAAATGTGATATATATATATATATATATATATATATATATATATATATATATATATATATATATATATATATATATATATATATATATATAAAATTTACATTATGTTTTTCTCTTGATTTCTAGAGGCTGTATATTTATGGCTTACTGATTGGGAGATGATAGTTAAACAGTATATTTTCATTAGTTCTCTTTTTTGGGGGTGCAGAGGGGCACTATTCCCCTCAACTAACCCTCAGTACTGCGCATGATTTTTTTTATAATACTGTTAAATTATATGTTACATTTTGATATATACTTCACCTAGAGGTATAATATGAAGTGCATGCAATTTTGTGAAATAAGAGATGAACATTTTAATTTCGGGGTTAAAGTATAAAAATCTACTATTCCATATCTACATTGACTAACAAAAATTTTTAATGAAATATCATGTCATTTTATGTTACTATCTTATGAATATTCTTTTTTTTTATCATTTTATCCACTGCAGAGTGGTGACCAGTGAGGAAGGTGTATCCCTCCAGAAGCAGTGGCAAGAGGTTCAAACTGGACTCGAGTCCAGCATGAAAGCTGTGATTGAGGAATGGAGAGCTCTGGCATCAGCAGATTATACACATTCTCTCTCCCAACCCCTCCTCCTCCGCAAAGATGACCTCACTCTAGCAGTTAACTTCAGCATGGAGGTAATGTAGACAATCTCTTGTGCAATAACAATGAATAAAGTTGGCTGTCATGGGAATTGCAACTCAGTCTGTGAAGTCACAATGGATGGAAAACATAATGTAGACAATCTCTTGTGCAATAACAATGAATAAAGTTGGTTGCCATGGGAGTTGCAACTCAGTCTGTGAAGTCACAAAGGATGGAAAACATAATGTAGACAATCTCTTGTGCAATAACAATGAATAAAGTTGGTTGCCATGGGAATTGCAACTCAGAGTGTGAAGTCACATAGGATGGAAAACATAATGTAGACAATCTCTTGTGAAATAACAATGAATAAAGTTGGTTGCCATGGGAATTGCAACTCAGAGTGTGAAGTCACATAGGATGGAAAACATAATGTAGACAATCTCTTGTGAAATAACAATGAATAAAGTTGGTTGCCATGGGAATTGCAACTCAGTCTGTGAAGTCACAAAGGATGAAAAACCTGACAAGGGTCTAGTAACTGATCCTATACAGATACCAAGGGTGAAAATGGCTCTCATGAATATAACAACTAATCAATGTCCAACCACTATGGTGGTGGATATAGACAGGTTGGAACTGGAGAATTAAGGCTGGATGCCCCTCCTAATGCCCAATAGTGGTATCGTTCGCAAGTTTGTCACTTCCCAAGTCAAAAGCTCCAGCTACTTTGCGATCGCATTTTCATATAAAAGTTACAGCAAATATAGTATATATGTAAATATGCCTCACCGATGTTTCTCGTTGCATTAAAGTATATAAACCAAAAATATTATAAGTATGCACAGTACATTATTATTAATGCAATTGACTTGTTTATTTAATAGGAAAGTTTGGGACTCCGGTGGCCACATGGTCAGAGTGCTTGACTCAGGAGTTGACAGAAGAGTGATCTAGACCACTGTGGGGGTGCTAGAAAGGCATACAGCTTTAATTCCCCAGCCTTACTGTCTGTTCACCCCTATAATGAGTAATAATAGTGACACATAAAACTAGAACAAACTTTTCAGGGGAAAATTAGCCACTGCCCACTATGGCTCATTAGAAATTAAGAATTCTGTATTTACTTTACGGTGACAGACATTATGTGTGAAAGTATAATAAGCGTATCATGTTACCATATGCATATACTTCACATTTGTTCACTGTGTATCGTGTGAGGTGATTCAAAAGTATTGGGGAAGAGAAAGCTTGGCGATTCCTTCCTCTCTAACATATTTTTCTTGACCCAGAGCAGCTGATGGAATGTGTGGGGATAGGTGGAGTATGAGGAACTACCACTGTTTCCTAATTTTGTTCTGTTATGTTCAATGTTTGTTAGATTTTCTTCAGTTTATGTTCAATTTTGTTCCATTTTGCTCAATTCATGCCACCCTGATAGCTCATCTATAAAATTTTGTTTTGGTCTTAGGTTATGAGAGTGCTTGAAGAACTTCGTTACGTGTGGGTCGTAGGTGATGACATAAAAGATGGAGCTGACTTGGCATCTCACAGAAACACTTTCAAAAAATATATCTCCAATTTACAGTTGGTGACTGACTGGTAAGTTATACTATATCAACATTATAAATCTAAAATTTGCATGGAGTTGATCAAACGATTTTAATACTTATGCAAAAATTGACATTTTAAATTCAAAGTTTGCAAGGCTTTTAACAAATGCTTTCAGTACATATACCCTGGTGCTGAGGGAGGAAGAATAATGTCTTGTATTATCCCTATTTTATAAGAGGTAACTTATGATGATATCCTTACCAGCAGTAGTTACAAAATTTGGCTTGGTATACCTTGCATGTCGTAGGAAGCAGCTGAAGGGATATCCTTGGTAGCAGGGGAAAATCATTCTGTCTATTTTCTATTTCATAGATGGTGTCTGAAAGGTATATACTTGGTGGAGGAAATTCAATTCTCTGCCTCTCTATTCCCTTCAAGCCGTAGAAGATGACTAAAAGAGATAGGGTAGCTGGGCAAGCAATCCCTCCATCCATGCATATCGTTTTTCTGCCACAATATAACTGTAGATGAGGCGAGAGCAGATAGAATATGCTTAAGTCATGTTAACTCAGTTCTTGCGTTAGTTTTGAAGACCTTTTTTTTAGCTGCACTAGGATATGGTATGGCAGTGTTGGTGGTGGTGATGGTGGAGCCTGTGGTGGTGGTGGTGATTGTAAAAATATAATTATCATATATTTAGAATATGGATAATGGAAATTAATTCTTAGATTTTATGTATACTGCAGATATGCAGAAAACTAAAAATTTTCTCTAATTCTTGTAAGACTTACTTTCAGGTATAACCACATCAGAACCCATACAAATGAGGTTGAAATTAGTCTCATAAAGAAGGAAATGAACGAAATTGATGAAAATATAAAGAAAGCTGAAACGGAGTTAACATGGAATTCTAATGGTGAGACTAAAAGTATTTTATTTTTTTCAATATGATACTTTAGTGCAGTGGGTAGAGCACTCGACTTGGGAAGTGGCAGACCCACGATCGAGCCCACTGTAGGGTGTTAGGAAGATCACCCAGCCTCTTTCCCCAGCTCATACCTGTCTGTGTCCATCCTCATAATGGGCAAAATAAAAACAGAGAAAATGGAAAACAGAAACATACTTTATCCCACTGAAGCAAGCAGGATGGCTACAAATGACAGCCTATGGGATGTGCCAAAGAGCTCCATGCCTTTTGCATACATATTCTTTCTATCAACTGCACTGTGGCTCAGGAAAATAAAGCAAGGAAGAAAGTTCATGTCAACCCTTCGTTCTCCAATTACTTTTATTTTCAGTTCGGAATTCTCTCTCCTCCACCATTTACTTGTGCATTTTTTTTTTATATATTTACTCATCAATATATTCATATATTTTGCAGGTGTTTGGGAATACATTGAGGTACTCCGAGACACTGTACACAATTTGGAAAGAAGAGTGCAGAAAGTCCAAGAGAATGTGAGACGTCTAGATGACATACTCGACACTTGGGTCCAAAAACCCATTTACCAGAGAAAAGATGGGAAGAAGGAAACCTTGCTGTCTCTAGATGACAAGGCAGATAGGCTGAAGAAAGTGTAAGTTTTCTTTGCAGTTCATATTCTGTTTTAGTTGGGACCGCGTCACTTGAGTGATTAGAATACTCGACTCTGGAAGTAACAGACTCACGATCGAGCCAACTGCAGGGCGTTAGGGAGGGTATTCAGCCTTAATTTCTCAGTTTAAGTCTGTGTCCACCTCCATCACGAGCCTAATAGTGACATAAAACCTAACAACATATTCTAGTTTAGAATCTAACTCATAAACGATAGAACAGGTTGCAAAGGCAAATAGATATATGATAAAATATTTACAAACTACTATTCAGTTTACCATTGAAATAATAAGAATTTTGCAGAAGAGTAAAATCAACAATAATGAAGTCCGTGAAATCACTAATAGGTGGCTGAGCCAAATAACACACATTTACCAGAAGCTAATACGCCCCAATCACTCCTCTCTCTCCCCAAGGAGCTTAGAGAAGTAATCGAGGCATCTTAGCTTCTGATGAATGTGTATGTTTTGACTCGACCACCCCACTTACAAGGGGGGGGGGTTGCGGCTATTGTATATCTATGTATGTGTATGTATGTATGTATTTAATATGTATACTATTTCAGAAATATGAAGATGGAAAAAGACGGAGAACAGATCAAAGGCATGGTACAAGAGAATAAGACGTTGCTAAAAGTGTGCGACGAGTCTCCTCACTGGGATAAATACCTCCTTTTCCTTGACCATATGATTGCAAAGGGACTTGTTGATGCTATGTGTTGCAGGTATTTCAATACCTGTTTGTGCTCATACATGAAATTGCCTGTTTGTGCTCATGTATGTACTTAACAGTTTGTGTTTAGGTATGTAATTACCTATTTGTGTTCACGTGAGAGTTTTGCTCATTCCCCCCCCCCCAACTCCTGGTTAGTTTTTACTTTTTTCATTCACTGACACATGCTAGATCAGCAGAATATTCATACCTTTATATTGATATAACCCAGTGGCTGAATGTGAGTTCAGCCCACAAATATACTCGAAGTCTAACGCTAAACGACTCAATTTCAGTTTGTTCTACCTATTGGACAACTGTGAGCCACGAGCTAATCAATTCCCACTTTTGGAAGCTCGTCTGGACTTGAAAGAGCCACACCTCATCCTTCACCCTTCTCCAGAGGAACTCAGGCAGCTGGCGCAAACTCTCATCAACGATATACTTAATACCTGCAATTTAATTCCCCGTCTGGCAACCGATTCTCATTCTTCATATTTGGTTAGTCTATCTATCTATAAACAAAAGCTATAACCTCCTTATAAGGAAAGGGGCTGAGTCAAAGCAAACACTTGACTCTAAATGATAGAAAAGTACAGAAAAGAGGATTCCCAGTACCCTCACTCTTTATCAATTAGTCGACTTTTACAATATCCAGCTAAAGTCAACAGAGTACCCACAACTGTAACAAAAGGACTGAGTAAGTAAGGTTAATAACTTTCTTGCCTGTCCTCACCTCTCCCACCGATAGCTTTGCAGAAAAGAGAAATTTATTTTCATTGGGAAAAATACCCTGTATGTAATACTCTGTAGAAGATTCTTGCCCACATACCCTGAGGGGGATCTGTGGTAGCCCTTTATCAACAAGGAGCAAAGAGGAGGGATCAAAGTATTTTACTTCTGATTAAGATGTGTGCTTTGACTAGGCCAACCTCTTACATAGGGTATTGTGGCAATGTTATATGTATGTAATAATCCCTATTCATGGTAAAAGATTAAGGTCATTATTTAGTTACATAATATATGATTCTTTGCTTAAGGACTTGCATTCCACTATGAATAACAGAATTTCCATTTCCTATTAATTATATAGGAGATATCTAAGCTAGTACAGATGTATAGTGTAAAGAAGAGTAACCCCAGGGTGCACTAGGGTCATTCATATTTACAAGGCAAGTCACCTAACCTAACCTAACAATTTACTGGTTTTGATTAACTTTACATGAGATTCTGGGGGTAATTCATCTATACAAGATCCATACAGACATAGATTTACTGCTGAACCACTTGAAAAATGTAAGAATAAAGCATTTTTGTTTTTACTTTTTCATATGATGCTATATCCAACTGAAGCCAGCAACACAACCACACCTAAATAAAAAAAAGGAGGCAACAGGGTTTACTTATAGCATGTCCACCCTCCTCTTTTTTAAGATGTTTGTGGCATGGAAAAAAATAAATTCAGGGAGGAAGGGATTACCAGACATTTGCTCCTCTTACTCTTTAGTTTCATACTCTTCTCAATTATCACAACAGGCTAATGTGGAAAAAGATGAAGAATTAAACAGTCTTCGAGAAGCCCTCATGGAAAGATTTGATTCAGCCGCCATACAGATGACAGAACACAGAGATCAATTTCTGGTGCATCAGTCATTGTGGAGAGATTGTCGACAGGATGTACTCGAACGTTTCCTGTACGCGGATGAGAATGGCGGAAAGGAACCCACATTAACGCAGTTTAAACAACAGGTAGTGTTTTGATCACAGGTTTATATCTAAGAAATCCTGGGTGTATGAAAGCAGAAGGACGAATTGTCTGACTCTTGGACCAGTTCATTTAACTTTGGAAAACCGTATGCTAAAATCAAATAGGCTTGAGAGTGAAGTTTGAATATCAAGAAAATCCGAAAGCAAAGATTGAGGTATATCGAAAATTACCATGAACTTTTTTACTCCAAACTATTATTTTAAATGTTTGCACAATAAATCTATGTTACTCAGACTTTTAGTGAAGATGTAGAAATCATATGTTTTACCCAAATCTGTAAATAAAATCCTCACTGATATAACTTTTTGTTTCCTAGATTGATAAATATGAAAATTTGTACAACGAACTAGAGGGCATTGATACCATGAAGATATTCGACTACTGGTTCCGACTCGATATGAGGCCATTCAAACATGGGCTCCTGGAGAACACCAAAAAGTGGTCCAATCTATTCAAGCAGCATCTCCTCAGTAAAGTTGTTGAAAGGTTAGGCCACATAGTCTCACACTAAATATCTAGTATTGATCTGAGGCCATGAAAAGCTGCAGCTGTCGGACCTCATGGCAGAACATCCTTCCCCACTTACCCTGTGAACCCAAGCAGGGTGGTTGTGGGAAATTTAGATAGATATTTATATCCAAGAGATTTGCAGTCATTGTATGTATAGGTGCATGTCAAGAGGAGGTTTTTTCTAGGAGGGTGACAGACATGGTTGTAAACAATATTAAATGCAATGTAAACTGCACATTACCTTGACCAGTGTCAATTAACGATACCAAACCCAGGTAAACCTGGGACTGAGTCCTAGTTTAAAATTTTGCTTAGACATGGCCATTTTCTTCATAAATGTTTAAAACATGCACATATACGACTATGAGCAAAATCATTATCATTAAAGGTATACTCAAAACAAAGTTTTGCTTACTCTTCTTCCTGTTGTCCACCTAACTGTCTCTGGCAAACAAAGGCAGTTAGTATGAAAATATAGATAACTTATTTTTGCATACGTTTGTTACATTTGGAAGAATCTGTCGGTACTGGAAATATCCTCTGTTTGAATTACTTGAGTATCATACAATTTAGACAAAGAAAAAAAAAGGAGCCATCTAGAATTGCTTATTATTATTATTATTATTTAGATCATATAACCTTTACTTTTTTCGTGACCAGAAAATTTATATTTATTATTATTATTATTATTATTATTATTATTATTATTATTATTATTATTATTATTATTATTATTATTATTATTATTATTATTAATAATAATGATAATAATAATAATAATAATAATAATAATAATAATCCAATCTCTCCATTCCACAGCTTGACAGAACTGGACAATTTTATCAAGAAAACGGAAATAGGGGTGGCACAAGATCTTGGTAACGGTGATTATGACACCCTTGTATCTATTATGGGATATCTGGTTGCAGTTCGAGACAGAACCTTCGCAACTGACGCCATGTTCGAGCCCCTGAAAGCTACTATAGCTCTTGTGAAGCAGTATGGTGATGATTTGCCTGAAACTATGCATCTAAAGTTACAGGTAATCTTTCACTTGTTTATTTTTTTTTCAATATAGATTAGCAAACAGGTGTATCCCTGGTGGTGTGCCAGTAGGAACGACACTACAGAACATATGCCCAGTATGTCCTTGTCCAATTATCCAGTGGATGACCCAAGCAAGGTGATGGAGGGTAGACTTTCAACCCTTTATCCCCAAGGAGCTAAGAGGAGTGATTGAGGTTTATAAGCATCTGGTTAATGTATGTGCTTTGACTCAGCCACTCCCCTTACGAAGGGGACTGCAAGTATTGTGTTGACGAAGGAGAAAGGCTTCCTAGACACATTCTTTGTACATCATCGGAAGAGACTAAAAGGGACTGTAAATATGAATATTCCACATGACTCAACAGGGATTGGTAGGTGTTATTTGTCAGTGAGCCTAAGAATAGACTTAAGCCTTTTCTTTGTGAACAGGAATTACCAGAGCAGTGGGAATCGCTGAAGAAGCAGTGCGATTTGATGCGTCAACACGTGGCACCTTTGAAAGCCAACGAGGTCTCTGGTATCAAGAAGAAATGTTTGAAGTTCGAGACTCGTCAAACCATCTACAGAGAAAAATTCAAGAAATACTCTTTCTTTAAGTAAGAAATAATTATTAAATTAGTTAAATATGCTAATAACATTCAAATTTAATGAATATGTCTCTTATAGTATGATTCAAGGTGAGGGAATTAAATTTTATTAAGGGTTAATGCAATGTTTCCAAGCCTGTAGGTCGTACTCCCCATGAGGGTCACGAAGAAATTTTGGAGGTCAAGGAACCCTGACAGAGTCTGAATTGTTGCATGAGTGACATAATCCCATAAATAAAACATTGACTCTCCCAACCTCATAAATCTTAGTTAACTATTTCATTATTTGTCTCTCTTTGACTTCATATATGTAGTACTCACAAAGTATGAAAATAAAAATATCTGAAATTCCATACACCGTTGCCTATATTGAATATATTTGCTCATTGGCATGGAGTGCCTAAAAACGATCAAGGATATTTTTGCCACAATTTCCAAATACTGTTTTTTTCTCTGTTGACAGCTTTGATTGCGAACTTCCTTACTGGCGCATTGAACGTGTGGATGGAAGGATGAAACAGTTGGAAACCGAAATGAATAGATTACAAGAATCAGCCATTCTTTTCGAAGTCAATATTCCAGACTTCAAACACATGAAGATGAGTAGAAAGGAGTTGAGAATGCTAAAGGTAAGTCTATTAACGAATTTATGAAGAATGTTCTTATTTTGAACAATAACATGTTGTTATTACATTTACTTAGAGCGGGAGTAGGGCAAGAATACCTCCTCCTTGTTCACCTGCGTGTTGTTAAAGTTGGCTAAATAAGACAGAGAAAGGGTTCTGGTTGTTACCTCCTTTGTAATTTCCTCTCACAAAGAGTCAAGTCTTTGCTTTGACTTGGTCAACCCCCTCTTAATGGGGGATTATGGATAGTGTATATAGAAAACTAAATATTAGAATATGTTTAAGAGACGCCTTAACATGGTTTAATTGACATTAGTGTTATTTGTATTATTGTAATAGATATTTGTAGCATCGATTGTTGCTCTTATAGATATATGTACTTTTATTTCTCACAGCAACTTTGGGATCATATATCTCTTGTCCGGTGCTGCGTTGAGAACTGGAAGACAACACCGTGGAGAGAAGTTGATGTAGAAAACATGGATATTGAGTGCAAAAAATTTGCAAAGGATATTAGAGGTATGTATGCGTTCATTCTAAAATAATAATCATAGAAATGTCTGGTGCAATTTCCATACTGCACTTTCTTTCAAAGCATCTGTTGGTATTTACTGTATCCAACAACAAATATTATCTAATGTGCTTGAAAGCTGACATAAAATCTCCTTAGTAACACTGTTCAATAATCCTTGATATTGATAACAGGTTTGGACAAAGAAATGCGAATTTGGGATGCATACGTCAATCTGGATTCCACCGTGAAAAATATGTTAACGTCACTTAGAGCCGTGGCTGAACTACAGAATCCTTCACTTCGAGAACGACACTGGGGACAACTGCTGGTAGCCACGAAGTCTGCTGCTACACCAGAGGCTACACAAACATTTGTGGTAAGAGAAAAGGGTGAACCTCTACCATTTGGCTCAGAAATTACTGAATGGAACAAGAAGAGGAGGAACACATATGGAAAGACTAGATTTATATATATATATATATATATATATATATATATATATATATATATATATATATATATATATATATATATATATATATATATATATATATATATATATATATATATATATATATATATATATATATATATATATATATATTATATATATATATATATATATATATATATATATATATATATATATATATATAAACAATGATAATGAAAGGGAACTTAACATGAAAAGGGAGAGTAAGGATAAGTAGTGAGGAAAGGAATCCTATTTTATCCAAATAAAATGAAATTAAAAAAAAATTATTGAAGCCAAGTGGATAAAGTTTTTATGTGAATATATTCAACCAATTTATTTTTCTAATTTGCAGAAAAATTACGTTGAGAATCCAGAAACAACTCTAGCAGACTTGCTAGAGTTGAACTTACATACGTACGAGGATGAAGTAAAAAATATTGTTGACAGAGCTGTTAAGGAGATGTGCATGGAAAAGATCATTAAGGTAACCAAAAAATAAATAACTATACTATGATACGGTATTACAGGAAAGCAAAAATATTTAGTTGGTTACTAATGTGTGTACTGACATTATCCTATTAGCATTTTCATGTGACATTTCCTCATAAAATTAATCTTTAGATTTTACTTGTGCTTATTAAGTCTCCAGAGTTTATGAAGCTCATGATTATTATTTTGAATAAAGAGACTGCATGAAGAGTAGAATATTTTTCTTTTCATGGAAATTTTGAGGACTTATTTAAAACTGCCTAATCCTAGAGAGAAAATGCCTGTCTTGTATATATTCTGCTTGTTTACGGAAATGACGATAAATTTCAGCATTCCTTGTCTGTTCTGGCCATCTTGCTGGTTCACCCAGGCCGTGACTTCAAACTGAACAAAATTTATTATTATTATTATTAATTATTATTATTATTATTATTATCATTATTTTTATTATTATTATTATTATTATTATTATTATTATTATTATTATTATTATTATTATTATTATTATTATTATTATTATTAACAGGAACTTGAAGTAACATGGTCAACCTTGGAATTCTTAATCGACACACATCCTCGCACAGGAGTTTCACTCATCCGAACCTCTGAAGAAATGATTGAAACACTTGAGGAGAACCAGGTATTGTATATGCTTTTAAGGTGTAAAAATACTGGATGTCATGAAATAAAGTCATAACTATGCGCTACAATAGCTGTTGGATGAGACAATTGGGTAATGCTGTTTGGACGCCGACATTTTAGCATATCCTTTTTGATGCCACCCTTTTAGTAAAGAAGGTTAAGTTAGGTTTTCTAAATATGAAGTCTTCTTAGGGCCAAAACTATCCTCGCCCAATGGGTTGTCGTCAATTTGGTTTTAGTGCCCAAATAGCCGGTGCCAAAATGTACCAAACACAATTACTGTAAGAGTAATAAGCATACTCATGCAGTTACATACACAATCATTTATAGGTTTTGTATTCTTAAATAAGGTGCGTCTATTAAAAAAAATACTTTTTTGTATTTATAAAGAAAAATGAATGAAAAAAATTTATAAAATCAATCTCAATTACAAAACTGACTTATTCGGAGATTATTCTTTTTTTTATATGATTGTGACACCAGGACGGGCCAAAAAATAATAAAATAAAACAGCCCTCATCGGGCCTGGGCACGAAGAATACATAAAGTTAAGAGAAACAGATGTAGAGTGTAATCACTTGTCAGATGTGAAGGGATAATAAAAGATGTGTGATGAATATCTAAGAATATTCAGTGTAGCAGTAGGCATAGAAAAAGAACCGTAACTGAAGAAAGACTTAACATCGAACTGTCTTGGATAGACCTATATAAGTTATAAAAAACCTTCAGCTGTACTATCGCAACGGGTGGTTGTGCCATGAGCCAACCTATTTAATTAGAATTATAGCTAATTCATCCCCATGTATATTATATATTTACTAAAAAGTAACACTGCATTATCTGATGACGTCAAAGTTTACAGAGCAATTTTTATACATTTTTAACTTATCATTCCATGGTAAAAATTCTAGTACTGTATATAACAATAATCTAATCGTCAAATAAAATCAATTTTCAACCTTTTCATGGTACCAATTAATATATCTGGCACTAATTATTTGTCCAATAAAATAAATTTCCCAATATTTTGAGTATTTCATCATCTTACATGAAGTCATATTGTTACAAATAGGTCCAACTGCAGAATTTGATGACCTCCAAATACATTGAGCATTTCTTGGGTGAAGTCTCGGCCTGGCAAAATAAACTGGCTATCGCAGATCAAGTTATTACACTATGGTAAGTGAAGTCTTAATTACTTTGTACTTTTAAATGGTGACAGTCTGGGTTTTTTTGTTTGGTATATGCTATGGTATGTAAACTTATATGTTGTGCCCACCCGTTCCAGTAAACTGGGATGGGTGGGTGTGGAGGGGTTGCCATGAGATGAAGCAGTAGCGGTAAACCAGCTTAGGTCAAGGAGCTAAGAGGTGTAATGGAGGTATATTAGCTTCTGGTTAATGTGTGCTTTGACTCGACCATCCCTTTTAAAAAGAGGATAGCGGCCATTGTATATGAATGATATGTTATTTAAAACTGTGATTTTTACAGCATATCATTACTCATCATTGTTATGTTTGTATTTAAATATTTTGCTTCTAAAACTGTCATAATTTTGGCTACTTTGCTACCATTTTTGGTGTTTGTATTTATATACTAAGTAGATATATACAGATATATTTCGATCTGCTTAATGAACAAGAAAACTGGCATCAGTTTGAAAGCATTAAGCAATGGGATTTATCGCATTGATTTTAATGATAAAAAGTAACTCTGATTTAAAGTGAACATGGTTTTCTTTTTTAAAAAGTTTTAATGATAAATAAATTTATATTCTATTTTTTTTATATGATGGCGACACCAGGACAGGCCGAAAAAAATAGATCTACCCTCATTGGATCAGGGCATGAAAAAATATAGAGAGAAACAGAGATGTGGAGTATTGTGACTTGTCAGATGTGAAGGGATAATAAGCCATGTGTACCGAATATCCAAGAATATTCGGTGTTGATGTAGGCATGGAAAGAGAACCATACCTGAAGGGAAGACTTAACATCGAACTGTCCTAGACAGTCTTATTTAAGTCCATAAGACCCTTCAGCTGTAGTATCGCAACGGGCGATTAGTGCCATGGGCCAACCTACAACAATTATATATTATTAGCTTTAAAAACTATAAGTACACCACAGATGCAAGTAATATAAACATATACGCTTACATATATCAAATCAATTTAAATTATATATATTTTTCTTTTATCTCTGAAGGTTTGAAGTTCAGCGTACTTGGAGTCACTTGGAGTCGATATTCATTGGTTCTGATGATATTCGAAGACAATTACCTGAAGATTCAGCAAGATTTGATCAAATTGACATTGATTTTAAGGTAAATGTTCTTGTGATTTGAACGTTTAAACCTCGAAATTACTATTTACTTTCCCCTGAGGGGAAAGGCTAGAATAAATTCTCCATGTTTCCATGATTCTTGCAAAGGCACCTAAACTGGGGCGGAGCGAGAGGACTGGCAATACCCTCCTTCATAGTTTTCTCCCAATTAAAGTAAAGTTTTTGCTTTGACTCAGCCAACCTTTGTAAGGGGGATTATAGCTTTTGTATATATAGCGAGAGAATAGAAGTTTTTTCCTTTCATTTTCAATAATTAATATCATGATTATTGGTCAATTAAGGGTGTTACCCATATTTTGATTGTTTTTGAAAGTAATGGTAATCTACAAATGTTAGTACAAAGTGTATGTTGAATGATAAAGACACATTTAACAGCACACGTAGTACTGACTGTTGCTCTCTTCATTAAAGACTGACATCATACTCCTATCATTATTATCACAGTTGAGCAACACTCCGTAATATCCACTATTCTGACATTCGTTCATTTTCAAGCATGTCCCTCATAAGTCAGTATTTGATGAAGTAAGCAAACGTAAACTCTTTCTGATATTACAGCAATTAGTAGGAGAAGTAGTAGCACATCCTCACGTTCTGGAATCCACAAATAAAGAGGGTCTGTTTACTCGCCTTGAGGCACTCCAAGCACAGCTGACATTATGTGAGAAAACCTTGGCTGAATATTTGGAGACTAAACGTCTAGCCTTCCCAAGATTCTACTTTGTGTCTACTGCTGACCTACTAGATATTCTTTCTAATGGTAACCAACCTATTAAGGTAACGAGGTAAGTAAAGGTAAAAATATTATTATTGCATTTTTTTTTTCAATGGTCTCCAGTCTACCAGTGTATCAGCCTATATCTCCCAAAAGCTTCACATTTAAAACAGATGAAACTTAATCTCGTTAGACAGCATATTTTCGATTGTTAATGGACTAAAAACTTTATGGAAATTGTAGTTAGTAATGAGTTTAAATAATTCTAATTAAGTGAAGATTAGTTTCAGTTCACCAGTAACAATGTAAAAGAAAGAAAAAATGTCTAGGAAGATTCAGATTAGGTTTCCTCCTAAGCATAAATCATTAGACTAGAGAGAAATAAATACTTTTTCAGATATATAGTAGTTTTCCACCTCTGCATAAATATTAAGAGAAAAAATATTTCATATACACAGGTAAAAATCTCGAATAATGCTGATCAAGGACACTTCAGGTGTAACATATCAGATAACTTTATGATATAATAAAAACAATGCTTTATAAAGCACTGTAAGTAGGCTTATTAAGAATGCATCAATCGTCTAAGATTCTATATGGGCATATCAAAATAGCTTTTAAATTTCAATTTTGCAGGCATTTAACCAAACTGTTCGACAGTATGGCCAACTTAAAATTTGCTGAAGAAGATGAAAATAAAGCTACCACAGCTCTAGGAATGACGGCCAAAGATGGGGAATATGTTGAATTCTCTAATGCAACCAACTGCACAGGACCTGTAAGTGATTTATTATTTTTTTTTTCAATATGATGCCATATCCTGCTGAAGCGAATTGGGTGACTACAGCTAGAACAATATAGGAGGGTAGTGGGGCTTATCATACCCTGTCAGACCTCACTCCTTTTCATCAGTTATCTTATGACAAGTGAAACTATTAAAGGAGAAAATACAGCATCCCTCCTAACGACATGACCATACCATCTTAGTCTACTTTCTTGTATCTTATCTGTTAGTCCAATAATGAAGGAACAGAAATTTTGCTTAACTTTGCGTAAAATCAGTATTTTTAACTCACCGTATCCACTTCTTGCTTGTTCCAGCCTTTTGATGCCTATCTCTTTTCGTCATCTCTAGGGAATGTGAAGGCAAAAATTTTCCTTCCCACTATGTGAGACATTGAGCTGTACAATCTAAAAAAAACAAGTTTTAAATAACTTGCTTAAATATTACAGCTTGTTATTAGATATTTTTTTTTTTATTTATTACACTGAAGGTGGCTGGGCGATCACAGTTGTAACAAGATTAAAATGCACCCACCGCGGGGTGATAGGAAGGGCATCCAGCTTTAATTCTCAACTTCAATTTGTGACTGATAGTGACAAATAAGATGTATAAGATGTATAAGATGTATAAGAATATATGTTCACCAGATCCAAAATGTAACTCATATACCCAGAAGTGACTTTATCATTGATGAAGGCATACAGTTAGAAATGGAAACTGAAGAATATCAAAGTAAGGAATGTGGTAATATTAAAGCTTTCTTTATTAAAACAGGTGGAAAAATGGTTAATGAGCATTTTGGTTATCATGAGAACGACGGTTAGAGATCGAATGACTGATGCTGTGGTGGCTTATGAGGACAGACCCAGAGACCAGTGGGTTGGGGATTATCCAGCCCAGGTAATAAGGACATTTTGTTCTCTCTTTCTCTCTTCTTGTTCCTTCAATCTTTTTCTTCTTCTTCCGGTATGTGCAGACCACAAAACTTGGTCATATTATCTCCTTGTTTTGTTTACCATAGTTAAATAAATCAAAAGCTTATTTCTTAAGTTTTTTCACAGAAATCAAACAAACAAGAATACTCTTCATTGATCGTTACTAATTTGAGATCTGCATTCCAGGTAGCTCTGTGCGGAACCCAGATTTATTGGACTGTGGATGTGAATGCTGCATTTGCTAGGCTAGAAGAAGGCTATGAAAATGCTTTAAGAGACTACTATAGGAAACAGGTAAAGGAAGCAGCAATGAATTCCTTTCAAGAGAGCCAGTATGTTGTATTATTAATTATTGCATTATAAGTGCTTTATTCATTTTAAACTAAGTAGCAAAAGGTCTCAATACATAAAGTAGTATTTTTCAATAAAATTTCATATTTTTCTGAAGGTAGCAAGGTGGGCACAACTGAAAAAGGGATGCAGCAGGGATTTAATGTATCCTGTTCATCGTCACCTCCTTTGCCAATTATTTTGTGGCGAGAAACAATTTAAGAATTTAGGAATTGCTAGGCCCCAGCTTCTAAATTCTTTTTAATTAGCTTTTACGATTATTAAGAAATATAGGTACATAATTCTTCGTCCTCCACCACCCATGATAATGTAAAGCAATAGAAAAGCTATAGTTGAAGCACTGTGATTAGAGCGCTCGCCTTGGGAAGTGACAATTCTGTGATCGAGCCTACTGCGAGGCGTTAGGAAAGTCGTCCAGCCTCGACTCTCCAGCTCCAATATGTGTCCACCCTTATACTGGGGATTAATAGTGAAATACATCCTCACTAATATGATGATATAGTGAATGCATAGCATAAAACTGGCTGTGCGTTACATCATTTATATTTTGTCTCTTCTCTTTAGGTTCAGCAACTGAATGCCCTTATTTCCCTCCTGCTGGGGGAACTAACAAAACAACAACGCCAGAAGATTATGACAATATGCACCATAGACGTTCATGCCAGAGATGTTGTAGCTCGTTTAATCAGTGGACGAGTAGAATCGGCAGCTGAGTTTGCTTGGCAGTCTCAGCTTCGACACAGGTGCCTAGCAGCATTTTTGATGCCCCTCCAAAATTTTATCCACTACAGTTGTTTTATGAGGGGGTCCACGGTTGTATTATGAGGTCTCTTTCAAAATATAGCTGAGGGCCATTTCAAAGTTACTGTGTACATTATCCCTTTACATGGCTAAAACAGCATAAAGATTAGTTTCCTTTATATGTCCATGCATGAAATTTGGCACAAACATAACATTCATTCTATACTTAAACAAAAGTACTATATATCATTGAGCCAAAATTTTTGTGTCTGCAGATGGGACGAGGAGAAAGCAGACTGCTTCGTTGACATCTGCGATGCCCGTATGAAGTACGACCACGAATACTTGGGGAACACACCACGTTTGGTCATCACCCCTCTCACAGATCGATGTTATATCACACTGACACAGGTAAAACAATTGTTTGAATTTTGTATTTACTGTAGTGTAAGGTGTCGTTTGTCAGTCATCTTGTATTTTGGTTATAGAAACGTCGTTTTCTCGTCTTGTACTTACACTGTATATGAAATGTAAATTACAGAGAGGTAAAAGCAAAATTTTTACTTCAGAAATAATTTTCAATTTCCAGTCTCTTCATCTGGTCATGGGAGGTGCTCCATCGGGTCCTGCAGGGACAGGAAAAACCGAGACGACCAAAGATCTTGGTCGAGCTTTGGGTATGATGGTGTATGTCTTCAACTGCTCAGAGCAAATGGATTACAGGGTAAGGTTTGTCATTATCAGTCTCATTAATTAATATGCTAATTAGTATAACATGGTGGTAAGGAAAAACAATACGATGACTAACTTATTTTAACCAACCACCTGGGTTATTCCCATAAGTCGTCATCTTCAACATGTAGGATATAAGAGAAGAGTTTGTTTTCCTCACAACTTAGGATATTGTTTTAGTCATCTGACATTTAGGAAATGTGACTCTGGAATTCTTTCTTGGGGGTGGTCACAGGTAGATGGGAGCCGGGGAATTAAGGCTGGATGCCCTACCTATACATGGAATACAAGGATAAGTTTTGATCTTTACCACTGCGAGAGTCAGGTTATATGCAATACAACCTATATATAAAATTCATAAGCTCTTGTTTTTGTGAATAATTTTTAGGGATACATTGGCAAAGTGTAATAAATTTTTGGGGATACTTTTACAAACTTTCATGAATTTTTAGATATACTTTGGAAGAATTTAATGAATATTTAGGCATACTTTGTCAGAATTTAATGAATATTTGGTAAATTTGGGCAGAATTTAATTAATTTTTGAGTATATTTTGGCAGAATTTAATGCAGCATTTATTTTCAGTCTTGTGGAAACATCTATAAAGGCTTGGCACAAACTGGAGCCTGGGGCTGCTTTGATGAATTCAACAGAATTTCTGTTGAGGTTTTGTCTGTAGTAGCTGTGCAAGTAAAGAGTGTGCAGGTAAGAAATGTCAGTAAAGAGTGTTCAGGTAATAATGTTTCGGAAAAGAAGAGTAACCCCAAGGTGCTCTAAGGGTTTTTCGTATATACAAGGCAAATCACCTAACATAATCTATCTTCTGAGCCTATGAAATTTAATCCAGATTTGTTGATGCATTTTACCAATTAATATAAATGCGTTACTGTGCTTCCCCTCACATGCTTTTCAAATAAGATGCAAGCCCTGCTTAGCCATTAGGGTGACATAATCTGTAGTAAGAACTGAGACTGCAGGGCTTCAACATTAGCAGCCCATCCTCAACTCCTCTTTAAGCTGTTTCATGGAAAGAAAAAAGTCTAGGGAACGAAGATTGCCAGTTTCCACTCTTGTATTTCTTTTTATAATTTAAATAATGTAAGATGGACATTTTGCATTTAGCCGTAAATAGAATTTATTTACATTTCATCTGTAACTCTTGAATACATCTCCCAATTTATTTATTCATCTGATGATATGATTGTCAATTATCTTACGTTGTTTACTGCTTTCACCATTTTCCGTGTAAGAAATTACCTAATGTCAAAACCTTTGTATAAATGTCTGTACTTAGCATATATTAAAATGTTAACCTCCTGTATACATTGAATTATGTCTAGATATCTGTACTTAAACTTTGCCAAGTACAGTTTCAGTTTATGTAAAGAGAGTAAAGCTATTATAATATTTTTCTGTAGGGGGAGTGATTTTATTATTTTCGTCATTATTTTCCAAACGCATATAGTCAAAGCTGCACTATTTAAAACGGTGTAAGATGAGGGACAACTGTATGTAGATTACAAACATTATTTTTTAGGATTTGAATATGTGAATTGCAAAATTCTATTTTTTCAGGATGCCATTCGCAACAGAAAGAAGAACTTTGATTTCATGGGTGAGCCCATACGTTTGACACCCACTGTAGGAATCTTTATAACCATGAATCCAGGATATGCTGGCAGAACAGAACTTCCTGAAAACCTTAAAGTACTTTTTAGGTAATATATATATCATATACTTTTTTGTTTTTTCCGTAGAATTTATGCAATAACTTATGTAATGGGGATGATATGTTTGAATGGTATGATAGGTGTCTCTAGTATAGGTAAAGTAAGATATGTGGAGGTGACCCAAGAAAGGCTGTCGGAAGACGGCTACCAGATAATTTTAGATTAGAGAAAGAATGAATGATGAACGACTAGTGAAGAGTGTGTGGAGAGCAAAAGAAACTGGAGTAAGGCCCAAAGGAAGACTTGGAATGAGATGGTTGGATGGGGTAAAAGAGCACTAGATGCATGTGGTATATCAATAAAGCAATGAAGATAGACTTCAAGAGATAGGAAAGAGGAGAGAATGATTGTGTATAGGTGACATAGGCCAAAGGGATATCTCACCACCTGCTAGTACAATGAACTGATGGGTGTGGGGCGGTTATTATGAGATGAAGCTGCGGGGATAAATGAGCTTATTTTGTTGGGTATCATGACTGAAAATCCTTGCCCACTTATGCTATGGCTGACCTAGGCTGGGTGGTGATAGGGGATTGTGGCAACCCTTTATTCCCAAGGAGCTGAGAGAGGTGCTCAAGGCATGCGGGGCTTCTGGTGAATGCGGGTGCTTTGGCATGACTCCGCCAACCCCCTTACAAGGAGGACTGCAACCACTGTATAAGGATATGTCAATTACTATTATATTTTTTCAATTTTTTTAAAATAATCATAGAGAAATGCTTTTCGGCTTGCAGTTAATTAGATGAGAATTATTTTTCCATCGTTGAGAAGCATGAGCATGTCTATTTTATGTAGTGTTATATTGTGACTATTATAAGATGAAATTACATGATTATCGTCATTTGGACCTATTTCATTTCTTTACATATACCATAATGTGCCTCACAGAATATTGTAAGTGTTAATGATGCAAGGAGAAATATATATCAAGAGAAAGCCACAAGTATAGTCAAGACGATGGAACAAATTGAACAGAGGAACTCGGTAGAATGGGCACATGTCCATCTAGAACATTTAGTAGCGAGGCATTCGCACAAACACAGAAGCAGGTTCAAAGATGATCACTATCAAAGGGTCAACACTCTGGAATAATATTCCAGAGCATCTTAAAAATGCATCCTCCCTCACAGCTTTCAAAGGCAAACTATATAGTTTTCTTTTGGACAAATAGTTGCTGCTCATTAAGAACTAATTATTCTCATTGTAAGGAAACAAATATGGAAATGATGCCGACAATAACGATCCTGTATCTAGTGTCATACTTACTACTTTATTATTAACATTATTGTTAACATTTTTATTACAGCATTATTATTTTCTATGAAAGCTACATTTAATTTAACTATATGTCTAACCCTCTTATTTATTAGTTTAATTACATGTCTACTTATAAGTTACTATTAATATTGAATAACCATTGTACAAAATGGAAATAAATGTTTTGATTTGATTTGATTTGATTCTTTTAGGCCTACAGTAGTACAGTTGACGACTTATTATGTACACTAATATTGTTAGCCTGATATGGGCTTGAACTTTGGTCAAAGATATTATGAATTTCATGTGTTTCCTCTCTCTTTTAGACCCTGTGCGATGGTTGTACCAGATTTGGAACTCATTTGTGAAATCATGTTGGTGGCTGAAGGTTTTATTGAAGCTAAAGTTCTAGCGAGGAAATTCATCACTCTGTATCGATTGTGTCGTGAACTACTTTCTAAACAAAGCCATTATGACTGGGGGCTTCGAGCAATCAAAAGTTTACTTGTAGTTGCTGGTTCTCTGAAGGTAAGTAAGAATGGACTGTTTTAAGAATGTAAGGACTGTTCAGGGATGAGAATAGGTATAAGTATTGACAGGAACCGTGATTAGAATACTCAGCTCTGGAAGTGACAGACTCATAGTCTAGCCCACCTTGGCGCATTAAAGGTAAATGTACATGTTGACAGGTTTCAGTTCCAATATCCATCTGAGATGCTCCTCAGAACGTCAGCCGGGGCAAGCCCCAACCCCCACTGTGGTGCCCGGCCACAGCAGTAGCCTCCCAGTTAACAGCAAACTCTCTTGCCTGGACGAGGCTCGATCTGCAGACCTCATGAATATGAAACCAGCACGTTGCTACTGTACTAGCCAGAGTAGGAGGGATTTCCAGCCTTAATTACCTAACTGCAATCTATCTGTGTCCACCCCCATAATAGGGATTAAAATTGTCACATCGTAAAAAAATACTTCTGGTCTTCAGTGACATTTAAGAGAATGATATAATATCTACACTGTTGTTGTTTGTCACTTTGCGTGTCTCTTATTCCCCATTCGTATGAGGTGAACATATATAGGTTGGAACTGGCGAAGTAAGGCTGGATGCCCCTCATAGCGGCCCAAGGTGGGCTAAAACACGAGTTTGTTCCTTACCGAGTTGAGTGCTTTAATCACTGTGCTACCACGATCCCCATGACAATATCTGCACTATCGGTGAAAATGTACAGATATAATAATAGTGGAATTGAAGAGATGTTGATACTAATAGTATATATAAAATCAAAATTTTCGTATATATCCTTGGTAAAAGAAATAAATTAGTGTCAAGATAAAATCAAAGTGATGATTGTTTATGAATATTTTCATTTTGCAGCGTGAAGACCCAGAACTTCCTGAGGACCAAGTATTGATGAGAGCTCTTAGGGACTACAATATCCCCAAAATTGTAACAGATGACGTTCCTGTATTTATGGGACTTATTGGTGATCTCTTCCCTGCACTAGATGTGCCTCGTAAAAAAGATCTGGACTTTGAAAAGGCTGTCAAGGAAGCAGCCGTCGATCTTAAGCTGCAACCTGAAGATAGTTTTATACTTAAGGTCAAGACCATTTGTGTAACTTTTTTCTTGTGATGCCACATCCCATCAAATTTAACAGGGCAACCACAATTTAAATAAGAATTAAAACCATAGTATTCCCAGCATCAAAGGACGGAAGTTCATCAATTTTATTGAGGGGAAAAAGCAGTTCACATTTGTATTTCCTGCATATCATAGAAAATAGCTAAAAGAGATATTCTGGGTGGTGTTGGAAGGGGATATCTGTACATGTATTCCTGATGTTATGCTAGAGTCAACTATTATGGATATATAAGTGGGAGTTTTCCTTTCCCAAACACAACTGACAGCAGAGCTTAGGCAGGATAAGGAGTATAAAAGCTCATGTAATTCAGACTTATTGTTACAATTGTGATCAACCTTCTCGTTCTTGCAGAAGAAAGGTATTAAAAATGATCAATATTCTGCTCTTTTAGGTCGTTCAACTGAAAGAACTGTTAGTGGTGAGACACAGTGTCTTCATAATTGGACAAGCGGGCACAGGGAAAACGCAAGTATTACGCACTCTGTTCAGAACGCTGGTGAATATGAAACTAAAACCAATTTGCTTTGATTTGAATCCCAAAGCAGTTACAACAGATGAACTGTTTGGTTACATCAATCCCGCAACGAGAGAATGGAAAGACGGTAGGGAAATAATGCTTAGCATAGTAGAGAAATAATTACCTATTTGTGTTTACAGGAAGAGCTTTAGACTTATGTCTTGTCACCT
This sequence comes from Halocaridina rubra, assembly GCA_037179515.1. Lineage (NCBI taxonomy): Eukaryota > Metazoa > Arthropoda > Malacostraca > Decapoda > Atyidae > Halocaridina > Halocaridina rubra. The sequence continues at coordinate 106,188 of JAXCGZ010018927.1, read as the reverse complement.
CCAGATTAGTTTGCTGTTGTACTCTTCCACTGATGAGTTTTCTGAACTAGTGTACAGTATTTAGATTATCCTACGTAAGAAGTCATCGATCAAACCAATCTTTTGGCATCTCTTGTCAAGGGTTGCTGCAGTGGGTCAATTGTCTACATATCACCCTATTCCCAGTGTCCTCCCCCGTCACACTGTACACCCTCGTTTCCTCCCTCACCACATCCATAAACTTCCTCTTTGACCTACCTCTCCCCCATCCTGCCTGGTACCTCCATCCTCAGTATCCTTATCCCAACATACCCTCATCCATCCTCAGTACCTGCCCACACCACCTCACTCTCACCTCTATCACCATGTCCCCAGAATATCTGACCTATGCTGTCCCTGCAATATACTCATGATTTTATAAATCTAAATTAAGAGCAAAATACATTTTTATCTATGTCAAGCTGAAATGCATAAGTCTGGAATCAACTTAGTCTTGTTACCTTGTCTGCTTTGCCTAAGGTCTGTTTTCAAGCCTCATGAGAGACCAAGCTAACATGACGGGTGATGCCCCAAAGTGGATCATTCTCGATGGTGATATTGACCCTATGTGGATTGAATCACTCAACACACTTATGGATGATAATAAGGTATGCATAATGTACTTACTTCCAGACAAGAATGCCCCATCTAGGTTCTCCCTATGTCGCCAAAGTCACCTAAATACCTAAATAGGGCAGAGCAAGTGGACTGGAATTCCTATCTTTGTATTTTCCTACCACAAAGAGTCAGGTTTCTCTGCCTTACTCAACCACTCTTCATATTAGGGGAAATATGGCTTGCGTATATAGATTGATAGAAATTTTCCATTATATCGGTAAGGCTGAGAGAAATAAAACAATGAACAGTTATAAATAAATTGTGCATTAGTAATGAATACTTAACATTATTCCACAGATTCTAACTTTGGCAAGCAATGAGCGTATATCTCTCACACCTTCTATGCGCCTGCTCTTTGAAATTAGCCATCTACGAACTGCCACGCCTGCAACTGTGTCCAGGGCTGGTATCATCTATTTGAACACTGGTGATCTTGGTTGGAATCCGTAAGTTAAATGCAATACTTCTCTCTCTCTCTCTCTCTCTCTCTCTCTCTCTCTCCTCTCTCTCTCTCTCTCTCTCTCTCTCTCTCTCTCTCTCTCTCTCTCTCTCTCTCTCTCTCTCTCTCTCTCTCTCTCTCTCTCTCTCTCTCTCTCTCTCTCTCTCTCCTCTCTCTCTCTCTCTCTCTCTCTCTCTATATATATATATATATATATATATATATATATATATTATATATATATATATATATATATATATATATATATATATATAGTTGTAGTATGAGTACTAGTCAAATCTCAAACTACAGTAGACTGTTCCACCATAAAAACCCTCACATCTAATTGCTAAGATGGTAAGTCTGCAGAGTTGGCAGGGGATTCACTACATGAAAGATACCACAACATTTTCTCTATTATAACCAACTGGCCATTGGTAGAGAAGCCTTGTGAGCCACTTAAGGGAGTAGAACTCTGAGTTCTTCTGGATGGGAGCCAGGAACTATATATTACTGAACCTACCAAGGGATGACTCCTATTCAGTTATGAGCAAATAATAAAAAAAATTAAATTAACCTCGTCTTATACTTTACCCTTAAAATATGAAACTGATCCTTGGGATGTGTAAGAGCCTTAGTTCCCACATCTATCTCATACTGTTAAGCGTGGTAAATCATAAGTACTGTCATCATAACAGGTACGTTACCAGTTGGATAGATAAACGAGAGATCCAGAGTGAGAAAGCCAATTTGATGGTGCTTTTTGACAAGTACATCCCAACTTGCATGGACATCTTAAGGATGCGATTCAAAAAGATCACGCCAACGCCCGAGATAAGTCACCTGATGATGCTCTGTCAACTTCTAGATTGTCTACTCACACCTGAAAATACCCCAGCAGACAGTCCTAAGGAAGTGTATGAAACCTATTTTGTATTTGCTGCTATGTGGGCATTTGGATCGGCTCTGTATCAAGATGGAGTGAGTATCATTTACCAATTTTTCTCATCTACTTTCACTCTCAATGCCATTAAGATAACTTATAGCTTTTCAGCAAATGCCTACAGTTTAGTTTGCCTCTCTTGCTAATTTCAAGAACATCTTGAATTTTCCTCAACAGAATATAGACTATAGAGTGGAATTCAGCAAATGGTTTATACAGGAATTCAAAACGGTTAAATTTCCTTCCACTGGAACAGTGTTTGACTATTTCATTGAGCGGGAAACACTCAGGTTTGCCTCGTGGACAGAGAAAATCCCCAAATTTGAATTGGACCCTGACACTCCTTTACAGGTAAGATTGCAAACTGGTCTGTTATTATTTTAAACTGTTATTTTCTTGCCAGAGTCAACAGGATAGTCACATCCAAAGGAAGGAGAAAAATCTACCTATTTATCTCTATATAATAGCCATAGTTCATCAGGACGTGGCTGGGTCACAGCCAAAAAATATGACTTTGTGGGAGAAAAATACTAAGGAGAGGATTCCCAGTCCTTTTACTGGGCCCAAGTTGGTCGACTTTTACCACGCGCAGAGGAATACGAAGGGGGTATCCTTAGTACTCTCCTCTGGGGAAAGAAGATAGATAAATGGCACATTAAAAATGAATCATTTCATCTCTTTCATCATAAACATTCAGTTGCAGCCAGGTTTATGTGCATCTTGTACAGTGAACAAGACCAAGTCAGTGCTAAACCCCAGAATAAGGTTTCTTATATCTCCAGCTTACCTTAGACCCAGTCTAGATGTATAGTGGTTACACTAACAACTAGCATGATATTCATCAGAGATTTAACTTTGAAATGGATGTCTCTATATCCTATTAAGCAATAATTAAGTACAGTCTTCATTAATTTAAAAAAAAATCATATAAAGGTTTAGTGCATTCCTCAGGTATGTCGGGGGAAAATGGATGGCTCTTTATCCTGTTAAGCTATAATTACTATATTTATCAATAAGTAACTGTACTCCTTTAGACAGAAAAAATAGGATTAAAAGATGTATGTTATCTTCAGAAGACAAAGATGTGTTGATTTGACAGATATATTGAAGCTCATTTGCTTTTCTTGACTTATCTTGACATACCTTTTTATATATTTTATTTTTGTGTTTACCCTTATGCATATTTACCTACTTTCTATTTATTACTTTTATTTCTATGCAAACTAAAACCCCTTTTTTAAAGAGCTCCTTTTTTTTTTTTTTTTTTTTTTTTAACCAATGTGTTACAGCAGCGGATTACCTTCAGACATACTGACTTCATATCATATGCATTTATATTGAGATTACACTAATTTTAAGATGTTCTTCATTATATTTCTTATGTATGAGTAAATCCACACACTTTGAAAGGTATAATAGAAACAATAGATACTTAAAATGTTCACCTTCTACTGGTGCTCATCAATAAGCTTTGGATGTAGGTCAGTGAAGGGGGAATATTATACGCATTTATTGTTTCCTTTATACCTCTCAAAGTGTGGATTCATCTCCATATTGTTGTCTTCCATGTCATGAAAAAGCATATAACAAATTATATATATATATATATATATATATATATATATATATATATATATATATATATATATATATATATATATATATATATATATATATATATATATATATATAAGCAGTAACTAGAAAATGAACGTAATGCAAAAAATCTACTCATTATATTCTATAATATATTTGGTAAATAATCCACAGAAAGAATAATATTAACCAAAAATTTACCAAAGATTTTGTATGAATTAGCCAAGATACTACTCTAGGAAAATATTAGGTTATGCAAAAGAGCAAAGGGCATATATATATATATATATTATATATATATATATATATATATATATATATATATATATATATATATATATATATATATATATATATATACAGTGTTGCCTCACTTATCGCGGTAGTTCGGTTCTGGGACCCGGCACGAATCAGGAAATCCGCGAAGTAGGATCAGCCTATATGTACATAGATATTTTAATACATTTTTACGTTTACACTGTATAAACTGTCCCTGTACTGTTAACATACCACCCTTTACTTCATAGATAACATCATGCAAGCGTAAATTTATATGAAAGTGATAGGAAAACTTACCGTGAATGTGATGATGATGTGACATACATACTCATTTACAATTATTTTTTCGTTTACGTACTGTATAAACCCTACCTGCACTGTTAAAAAAACACCCTTAACATTATAGATAACAGCAAGCAATGTAAATTTTTATGAAAGTGATAGGAAAACTTACCGTGAATGTGATGATGACGTGACATACATACTCATTTACAATTATTTTTTTGTTTACGTACTGTATAAACCCTCCCTGCACTGTTAAAAAAACACCCTTTACATTATAAATAACAGCAAGCAACGTAAATTTTTATGAAAGTGATAGATAAAATTACGGTGAATGAGGTGATGATGACGTGACACACATACTCATTTACAATTATTTTTTCGTTTACGAACTGTATAAACCCTCCCTGCACTGTTAAAAAAAAACACCCTTTACAGTATAAATAACAGCATGCAACGTAAATTTTTATGAAAGTGATAGATAAAATTACGATGAATGAGGTGATGATGACGTGACACACATACTCATTTACAATTATTTTTTCGTTTACAAACTGTATAAACCCTCCCTGCACTGTTGAAAAAACACCCTTTACATTATAAATAACAGCAAGCAACGTAAATTTACATTTCCAATACAAAAATGAAAATACTGATATTTTTTTTTTTCAATATTTTAATATTTTTGCGTATACCCATAAAATAAAATAATAATTTATCCAAAAAAAAAAAAACGCGATAGAGTGAGAACGCGAACCAAGAAACGCGAATAACCGGGGTAACACTGTGTATATATATATATATATATATATATATATATATATATATATATATATATATATATATATATATATATATATATATATATATATATATATATATATATACTGTATATATATATATATATATATATATATATATATATATATATATATATATATATATATATATATATATATATATATATATATATATACTGTATATATATATATATATATATATATATATATATATATATATATATATATATATATATATATATATATATATATATATATATATATATATATATATAATCTGTGTGTGTGTGTTTGTGTGTGAAAGAATGATTATCATAGAATTTATTTTTTCTGATGCAGGAGTATAATGCATTCTTAATTACAGAAAATAAATATAAAACCACCATAGTAGTATTTTTAATTCATATTATCTAACTTAGTGTGGATAAGACCGTCAAATTTATTTTAAATTTATATGTTGAAGTTTTTCAAAGTCGATTTTTCCAAATTTGTACTTATAAAAATGTTATGAGTGGCATTATATTACCGGCGCATTAAACTGGATTACAAAGGGTACGGGGTACTGCAGTTCATTGTTAACCCATTCCTAGTCACACCTCATTCTCAAGAACAGATACATTTTGCGGGTACCTATCTATCTATACGGATAAGCCATAATCCCCCTTATAAAAGGGGTGGCTGAGTCAATGCAAAAATTTTACTCTTTATGGAAGAATAATACAAAGGAGGGGATTCCCAAGCCCCCCTCTCTCTGATTCAGTATATTACTGCTGTTAATGATACAATAAGTCGGGTTATTATAATAGGTAACTGATTATTATTGTAAATGCTTAACAAATAATTAATTTAAGAAAGGAATGGAACGAGAGAGCAGATATGAGATACTGTATAAGAAAATGGATAAAAATTTCACTCCACACTGATCAAATCATTTGTCTCATACCCTCCAAAACCATTACTTCAGGACTCGCTGTGTCCTCGTGTGCTGTCGGTGAGTGCAAAAGGAAGTGGCTCGCTCATACGTGCCTATACCAATTTCTGGGATCCTTAAACTTTCCCCCAATTGAACCATATGCTATTGTTAGCACTGTTTGCTCTAAATGATTAATGCTCTTGCTTCCAACAACAATGGCAAAATAGTGCTTGTCTTTTCTTAAGAATTTATGATAATGTATGTAATTCCCTTAGTTTAGAATATAATATATACAAAATTTAGCATATGTTTCTATTGCAAGAGGAGCATTTAAAAAACAAAATTAAATTATGCTATATTATTTGTCAAGTTATTCTCAAGTCATTCGCTGCCATCCTTTAACAGCAGTACATAGTTAGTGCACTGCAACTAAAATTATTAAAATTTAAATGAGTTGTAATCTGCAATTAATTTCTTTAATCTCTTTTTCTCCACTAAGAAATAGTCTATTTTTTCCTGTACTATTTGCCCATTTAACTGACTACATACCATATCATTTATTATAGGAGAAGGCTAGTGAACAATTAAATTTTGGTTGAATAATACATCAGTATCAATAAAAATCTTTGCTGTGATCAATCTTGCATGCGATTAAATTGAAAATGTGCTCTGCTATCATTAAAACTAATACAATGTTACACCTGCCAAACAGTAAAAATGTATGAGATAGAATCTTAAATGTTTATTTTGTGCTATTTACAGTAATAAGTTCAATTTACAAGATATGTCTGAAAAGCATATTCTCTAAATTCAAAATTTGATCATGTTTTTAATATAAGTTTCTTTAAAGTAATTAACAAAGAGGACAATTCATTATTCTCATAGCAATAAGTGCTGCTTGGATTAATTTATTTACAAGCAAAAGGGATCTTGAATGTGAAATAACAATACCAAAGTTAGTTGTTAAAGTTATTGAGCATTGCTAATACCTCTTTTAACACCAATTGAACTGTAGAGTACAGAGTAATTTTGATTTCACTCTACCTCCACTTTAACTCTAGAGTGCAATATTATATTGAGGTCACTCTGCCTATACTTTGTAACTCTCTTTTAAGATTCCTTTAGAATTATACAAGGCGATGCAGAACCAGCAGCGCACACTTGATATAAATAAAAATAAAAAAGACATGCATGGGGTGGTCACTGCATGATATAGCATAAGAGAAAGCAAATTGTGTCGATGAAGCTTGAGTCTTTATCCAAATATTATATATTTGGAGCATTTAAAAGTAATATTATAACTTCATTATTATGTTTTCTCCGTTTCTTCATTCGCGCCCTATACCCCAATAAGAAAATTAACCCAGTTGACGTATTTTTTTCGCGTGGCACAACGCACCCACTAATACATGTTTTATTCTCACACAGGAGTGGCAAAATAAAGTGATTGTAAGTTTCATATCAAGATCGCCTTGTATTATAGTATCGTCCTGTTCAATACTTACGTTGTGTATCATACAAACATAATACATCTTTTACCTGGAAATTTTGATTAGAAAATCTCTAAAAGCATGATTTTTTTTTGTAATAAAAATGGAAAATTGAGATTGTGTAAAATAATATGAAATTTTTTATTAGTTTATCACCCTCACAGAAGCTCATTCTACATAAAATAATATTTTTTTTTTTTAGTTTATCACTATCACGGACTCACTATGTTAAAAGTTTTACTAGATTAGGGATACTAGGTTATTTATCCATGTTGCATGTATGTACAGGTTATCACAGAATATATTGTCTATCACACTTCTAAGCTATTTAGATGTGTCCAGTAAGTCTTCGAAATTGCTTTTGTTTAAGAAATTGTAAACAATATAAATTTGATATGGGAAATTTCACAAACAAATCTTATTAATATTATTATTACAATATATTGTTATTTATATATTTTTTTATATTTTGTATATATTTTATGTTTTTTTATGCCTATTGGAATTTAATATTATCTTTCCAGTCATATATGGTTCAGAACTTTCATTTCCCAGACCCTGACAGATTTCTGTATTTCTTATTCCTATTAGTTTCTGATGTAAATCCATCATTCAGTTACTAAACTTAAGTTTTTTCCAACATGATTTCATATTCCAGTGAATAACAGTTTGACATCTTATGAGTCACTATCAATCTCTATTATGAGAGTGAACACAGACTGGATGGGGCTAGGGAATTAAATTTAGATGCCCTTCCTAACACCCTCCATTGTGCTCAGTCGTGACTCTGTCGCCTCCCTGAGTCTTCTAACCTATGCACTACTGCGGTCCCCACCCCACTGAAAGGCAGTAATTAAATAAAAGAGAAGGAATCTAGTTTTCATCATACACTGCCTATCGTTATCCCTCTTATCAGCTATTTTGTAGCAAGGGAAACATATATATACGAAGGAAGGGACTGCCAACTTCTCTCTCCCAGCCCTTTAAATCACCTCTTACAATGCAAGAAAGTGTAGAAATCTCTCTTCCCCAATAACGATAAATTAATATAATGACTTTTTCATTTTATAGCAATGCAGTTCATAAAAACTGGTGCCATTTTTTAGAGTATTAAATCCACTAATCTGCAGGGTATCAAATGACCTATAAAATGCACTTAAGCTTATGATGATTTTTAAGTAAATGTCTGATCGTAATCATATATATATATATATATATATATATATATATATATATATATATATATATATATATATATATATATATATATATATATATATATATATACAGGGGGTCTTTGACTAACGATGGAGTTCCGTTCCCCAAGACGTGTCATAACCTGATTTTCCGGATAAGTCGGAACACACATAAATACTGTACAGTAAGCACCCACGTCATCCACTTATGTTAATACAGTAGTAAAGTTCATAATTTAAAACATAAAAACAAAACATTTTTATGACATATGAAAATGTAACTAGGACTAAACCCGGGGCTTATAAAATAATGAAATGAAACAGTAAAAAAAAAATAGAGAACAATTACTTACCTATACTCCAGTGGTTAGTTTGCAAACTGGCAATGTAAGTACGACCAGACATACTCATCCAGAATATGATGGACTCATCCACATTAAACACTTGTTCAGCACAGTAACCCCCCCTCTCCCTAATTATTTCAGCCAATGCACCAGGAAAATCACTTACTACTTTCTCATTACCACTAACAGCTTCACTTTGCACCTTAAGGTAGCAGTTTCTCCCTTTTCTGAGCATTTCACTATCTCTAATTTCACTTCCATAATGATGGTAGTGAAAATAGGGATAGCACTGCCATCAAAAAAAATCTGCTCTATGCTTAGGAGGCATAATGCAGGCCAAAAATTATCATAAAAAAGAGCAAAACACACCAAAGAGAGAATAAGTACCATAACAAGATGACATACAGGTGAAGCTCGTATTTACGACTATGTACATGTATTTGGTAATATTGAAAACATATTCAAACTAGGCTCCTCACATTACCGATTATACAAACAAATACAGACAGTAACTTGATATATGAGTATGCATACACAACAATACCGTATGACAACGTATTCTTTCGCCATGCTCAACATATATTCCACACAAAGTTCGTATTTACGACACAAACCACGTAGGCTGAAAAAAGGATTCATTACTAATTTATGGGAGATGCATCGTAACCTATGTGAGGCCAAAACTATGTGAGGCCAAAACTCGAATATGCAGCCCCCTTTTGGAATCCGCACTTGAAAAAGCACATAGCTAAGCTTGAAAAAGTTCAAAGACATGCCACGAAACTGGTGCCAGAAATACGCAATCTCAGTTATGATGAGAGGCTGAGGGAATTAGACTTACCATCACTCGAAGCTAGAAGAGTGAGGGGGGATATGGTGACAGTCTTTAAATTCCTTCATGGTTATGATAGAGTGGATAGGGATCGATATTTTGATATGGCTGGCTCTAGAACTAGAGGTCATAGTTTGAAGCTTCGTAAGAAAACTTCTTTGCAGGATGTAAGAAAATACTTTTTCAGTGTAAGAGTAGTTGATAATTGGAATTCGCTAAGCGAGGAGGTAGTTAATGCTATCTCAATCCATAGTTTTAAGGACAGGTATGATAAGTATCACTAAGTATAAAATGGAACCGATGAGGAGACGGGAAGATACGAGCTTTGGGCTCTTTCCCGTAAACACAATTAGGTAATCACAATTAGGCAATCACATCGTAAACTGAGGACCCCCTGTATACAGCATAAGTAGTGTCCCACTTATGACTTAATTCAGTTCTGTTCAACCAGTCGTAAATCGGATTGGTCATAAGTCGGAGCATCAAATCAATAGAAAGTTGATAGAAAGGATAGTAAATATGGACAGCATATAGTCTTTAAGAGTTATTGTTGGATCTTTTTTAAACCTTTACAGCATAAATTTATTCCTTTTTTTATTATTTTAATCTATTTATAAATTTTTTTTTGATAAATAATGCTATACATTGATAAAACTTGAATAATATACAGCATGATACACTATTTACAAGTTAACCCTGGTCTTCATTCCTGTTCTTCTTTGCTCTCTATCGCTCTCATTGAGAATTTCTTTATTTTAGGATTATTATTATTATTATTATATGGTATCATTATTAAAATTTTTACTGAACTTATATTATTATTATTATAATTATTATTATTATCATTATTATTTATCATGCAATGTGTTATTCTAATTTATTAAACTATATTTTCATTATGACTGTAAATACAATATACAGCATATTCATGAGCCTGGTCATGCTCATATAGTTGGATCTTCGTAAGTCAGGTCCGTCATAAGTCAGGACCTCCCTGTATAAGACAACAAAATATTATATAATATTCAAAATGTTATTAATCCTTCCATCCTTTATTAAATTCTTCTTTCATGGCAGTGAAATTATACATGATATGCGTTACTTCCATTTGCAATAAATAGTGTGCCTTCCCTAAATCTAAGTTAATTACATTACTTTTTACTACACAACTTGAGGTACAAAGAAATTACATACTACATATTGTGCAAGTATAGTGAATCCTTCCAGATCTGCTACTTTAATTTACATGATTATTAATGACACCGTCTTTGCTGCAATGTATTTTTTGCACTAGTTATTGAATCGTGATAGATATTCTCTGCATATGGATCGTACACCTGTGGATGTTTGTATGTAACTGTCAACACAAAGTTGTTTTGCTCACTCAGACATCATGAACATCTTGGTCTGCACAGTATTCGTAGTTTGCCAGTACAGTATCAACTTTGCTTGAGCAATGTAAATATGTATTTTTTAAATAGATGTGCCACAAAAAGAGTATATGAATAACTTATGGAGATGATGCCGTTTTTCCTTAGATGTAGATAAAGCACATGGCTTTTGTAAATCCCTTTCTAGTCTCTGAATAGTCTAATTTTTGAAATTGTTATAAGATAAATCTGCTTATAAGCACATCTTGATATTAGATCAATAAGAAAATTTCAGCTTCCAGTTATTAGGACAGTTTTTCCTGGTAAGTGCAACCTAATGTTATTGAAGACTAACTGTTTCTATCTAATTAACAATAGGACAGATAGTGGTATACGCGGTTGTCAAAAGAAAGGATGACACTAATTCTTCTTTGTATAACTCTGAATTCATATAGTGTATGAGTATTATGAGACACAAAAAAAGAAAAACTATGTCGTCTTTTCAATTTGATATTTAAATTCTGAGGTTTGATGTGAATTGTAAAGTTAATAATGTACGAATAGCTTTTTAATAAATGATAATGCCCTGTTCAGTAGTAAATTATATTAGAGACATAAAATATTTAGAAAAAAATCTCAGAATTTTATCCTCTGATAGTGTTATAGGCTAAAGTGCTTTACGAATGAGTGTATAGACTTTTTGTTTGCCCAATTTGCAGTGTGTTATTAATTACTGGCAGTACAATAGAGCAAATATATTAAAGAGACATTGTACTCCATAGAATGACTTGGTACCTCCAATATGTGGCCTTGGTACCTCCTCCAGATCCTCTGGTACCATGTCATCTGGTAGAGGTCATTTTAGAAGTAAATATTGACGCAGCTCAATTTCTCTGCACTACTCACAAGAACCATTTTCATCTGGTGGGCTTTTTATTCAATTTGCACATTAATTTTATTCGCTCTTGTGAGGTACTGATTTCCTCATTATCTAATTTTCTGTATTTTATTATGAAGAGAAAAAGAACATGGAGTGTATAATAGTTTTGTTGGACATACTTATTGTCCTCGTTTGCTAGATGGGCATTTTCACATATGTTACCAGGATTTTAGACTGCAAAGCTAGGGAGTGCCATATAGGGAGTGCCATATTATATTGGAGTTTGAATTGGAGTAGGATATTATATTGACTATAATTCCATGTTACTCTGATCTTTAACCCCCTTTTTTTTCCTTTTCTTGTTTCGAAAATGAATCTACTATTCCTGCATCGCTGGAAACTGCTGGACACTCAATTTTCTGGATACTCTTGGCCCTTCTGAACATTTTATTCCCCTACAATGAAAATCAACTAAATATGAACTGCAATGAAATGCATTCTTGTCAACTATTAAAACACGGGATGTATGGTTCGCATTACCTCCAATTTTTATATTAAAATTTCTTGTTGACGGCTCTGATGATTGACAAAACAAACTGCAATTACTATCTACATGTCAAAAATTAAATAAATTTAGTCCCTTATGGTGCATACATGTGAGACAGTTCGTCTGAAATTCTTCATTGACTTATTAATGAACAAACGTCATCCAGTCATGTTGGTGGGTGGCTCTGGCTGTGGTAAATCAGCCCTACTGAATGAGATCCTCAACTCAATGCCTGAGGAATACTCTGTATGCAACGTTCCATTTAATTATTACACGACATCAGGTAAGTTAGTTCATCTTCACTACTGGACAATTTAATTTGTGTAGTAACGCATATTATTTCCAATAATGAAAGCTGTTATTAGTGTACTAGATATGTTCCAGATGCTATGATATTCATCCTATATTCCTTCATTTTGTTTACTGGAGGAAGCTGACCATTTAAATCGGTATGTACCGAGCTACTATGCATTTATTAATTTTTTATTATCTAGAACTGCTGCAACGGGTGCTGGAAAAACCTCTTGAGAAGAAAGCAGGCAGAAATTATGCTCCTCCAGGAACAAAGAAACTCATATACTTTATTGATGACATCAACATGCCAATGGTAATTTTATTCCCGTATATATACACAATCTTTCATACATAAGACGTGTTTTTACACAGTTCAAAGTTTCATAAGTTCTACTGGAATTGGTGGAAAAATTGCGGCCCAAAATATATATATATATATATATATATATATATATATATATATATATATATATATATATATATATATATATATATATATATATATATATATATATATATATATATTTGTTAATACTCATTAACTCTCAAATTAAATAAATATTAATAAAATATTTTAGGTTGATATGTATGGGACAGTGCAACCCCATACTCTCATTAGACAGCACATGGACTATGGTCACTGGTACGACAGAACTAAACATACCTTAAAGGACATTCACAATGTACAGTATGTTGGTGCCATGAACCCAACTGCTGGCTCTTTCACCATCAATCCTCGTCTCCAAAGGCACTTCTCGGTCTTTGCTGTGAGGTAAGTTGTTGTTAATTTACTATTTTTATTATTATTATTATTATTTTTATTATTATTATCATTATTATTATTATTATTATTATATATTATTATTATTATTATTGTAATCAACGTGGCTCAGGCGGTAGCTTCCGCAACTCTGAGGCGGCAGGTCGAGGGTTCGCGCCCCGCCACGGTCTGAGGTTAGCAAGTGCATGCACTCAGGGTAACGATTACATCTGCCAAAAACAAGTCCTTCGCAAGAAGGCAGCCGTCCTAGCTCTTGGTAGAAAAGGGAGTCCGTGACGTAAAACTTTGCCTGACTGATTATTATTATTATTATTATTATTATTTTTATTATTATTATTATTATTATTATTATTATTATTATTATTATTATTATTATTATTATTATTATTATTATAGTTACTAATGATTCAATATGGCACTAATACAATAAAATATTTTTTCCTCCTTCAGTTTTCCATCCATGGACAGCCTGTATCGTATATATTCTTCCCTCTTGGATCAGCACCTCAAGAGTGCCACTATGAAATTTAATCCTACACTGATAAGGGTAAGACTGTATTATTATTATTAATAATATTATTATTATTATTATTATTATTATTATTTTTATTATTATTATTATTATTATTATTATTATTATTATTATTATTATTTTTATTATTATTATTATTATTATTATTATTATTATTATTATTATTATTATTATTATTATTATTATTATTATTATTATTATTATTATAAGTTGAGCACCAAGCCTACCTCCAAAAAGTACATGTCTCTAAACCAAATGGCTACAGCAAGGGAAGCAACTTAGTGAGAAAAAGTAAAAAAAGATAATATAGAATGATGCAGCTCAGTAATAATGGCATTATTCCAGAAAACAGTGACCCTAGGGGATGTTAAATAAATTTATGATGCCCTGGCTAATTTAGAAAGACACTTAACTCAATCCCTGTGGGATTACAATCGCAAACACCTTGACATTTATATTTCTCTCGGGTCTCAAGCCAGACGAATCTTGCCTCCTTATCCAGTAGATGACCCAAGCAGTGTGTTGTGGGAGAATAGTTGTAGCCCTTTATTTTGAAGGAGCTAGGAGGGGTGATCAAGGTATATTAGCTTCTGGTGATTGTGTGCGCTTTGACTCGGCCACCTCCCTTTGCAAGGGGGATTGCTGCCATTATATATGTGATCGAGGTAGATTAGGTTTTGGTGAATGTGCGTGCTTTGACTCGGCCACCCTCCTTATAATAGGAATAATGGTCATTGTATATGTGTATTTATGTACAGAATATGTACTCGCATGTATAATCTAGCCGTGTTAATATCTCCTCTCAGATGAGTGAAGGTTAAAGCAAAAAGGCAAATGTGTTGTAAAGGTCATTATGCTAATGCTTTGTACATTTTTTCTTCCTAGATGACTGAACCTTTGGTAAATTCCGCCTTGCAATTGCATCAGAAGGTGGCAAGTACATTCCTTCCAACTGCAACTAAATTCCATTATATATTCAACCTCCGGGACCTTACGAACATATTTCAGGTGAATGATAAAATCTATTGAAACTTTCCTTGACAAACTAGCCAGTTGTTTTACTGCAGAAGATTAATAAAAATGCACAGTTTCAGTGCGTCTCAATTAGTTCCTATTCGAATAGGAACTAATTGTGGCTGGATGCCCTTTCTATTGTGGCTGGATGCCCTTTTTAATGCCTCCGGTGGGCTTGAACCAGTTATTTCCTAATTTCCGTACTTTGCCACTGAGCTACAGCGGTCCCCATTCCAAAATAAAAAATTTCAATAATTTACATAAATATACAAGAATTAGATATTAGTCAGATATTGTTAATTGGTCAGTGTTCAGCAATAGAACAAAAGAGGTAATCCCTGATGATGAGGATAAAGAATTCCACATACTTGTTCCCTTCCTGTCGTAAGAACCAATCAAATAGGATAGGATAGAAGAGACTTGACAATATCTCATTCCCTGAATGTTTAATTGGCAATAATCGACTGGCAGAGGTGGTGCTGGGCTAAACAAACCTGCTGCATCAGTTTTTTCTATTTTTAAAAACACTCCAAGGAAAACATT
Source organism: Halocaridina rubra (assembly GCA_037179515.1). Taxonomy (NCBI): domain Eukaryota; kingdom Metazoa; phylum Arthropoda; class Malacostraca; order Decapoda; family Atyidae; genus Halocaridina; species Halocaridina rubra. Next base: position 90,477 of record JAXCGZ010018927.1, on the reverse strand, counting down.
AGCTCATGTTTACTGCCATGATTTTGCTGTGTACAATGTAATTTACTGGTTTCCTAGTTACTAGACACCTTTTCTTTATGTCATAATTCATTTTTTTATAAATATAGCATAAAACTATCTTTGATGGAAACTACCATTTATTTTGATATGTTATTAGAACTGATGTACAATGGATATTACTTCAATATCAGGGTCTACTTTTCTGTACTGGTGAGACTGTGAAAGCTCCAATAGAACTCCTCCGCGCTTGGCTGCACGAGACTCAGAGAGTGTATGGGGATCGTCTACTTGAAGATAAAGATATGGAGATCCTTAATAAACTGCAAGTGGATGTCACCAAGAAAATGTTTGAGGTAAGATTATCCAGCTACTTCAGGGCAAAGGTGAGTAGGATAACATTTAAAAATTATCTTTGCCTGATTTTTTTGACAGTTTAGAGTCGTGCAATTATATAAATGAATAGTAAGCTAATAAGTTACTGCATTATGGCGTGAACATTTTTTTGTAAGAATTTGCCCTGAAGTATAAATTCGATATAAGCTCTTTTAACTTGAAATATTTTTTTTTATAGAGTTATTCTTCTTAAGGATGGCAATAGTTCTTTTCCTTTTATGTTTTATGCTTTTAAGGTCATATATGATGCATGAACTGAAATTTTTAATTTAGATTTTATATAAAAATATAGAGCATGTCATTTCAAATGTATATTTTGTATAGTTTATGTAGATATTGTAAATATATGTATGTACACTGTTTATGCAGACAGAGAATATAAACATCACAACCCTGTCATCTGAGGCATCACAACCCTGTCATTAATTACAACCTCGTCGTATAATGTACTGTTGAATAGTATCTGCAAGTGATTAGTTAAAATATTTATTAATTTATTAGATTCAAAATATTGACATATAAAAGAAAATTACAATGCTTTTTGCTTTAGTGTACAAGAAATCAATGTTTTCTTTATTTATTTTTATATAAGGCAATCAGACAGTATTGCAGAATAGTCTGATCTCTAGAGCAATATCATTTTATATGTTATTAGGTTTGGGTGTAGCAAGACTTTCCTGTTCATTGAATTTGGCAGGATGTTCTCCATAACAATTATTTTATATTTAGTTCAATGAATTTTGGGTATTTCAAACCTTTGATCATATAATTTTTCTTAACAGTACCATTTGTTTATGTGCAATTTCATTTGTTACATATATCTTGTGTGATGTTCTGAGAACAGGATTATGGATTGTATTTGTATCTGCATTCTTATGGTACATACTCTATACATTTGTTTGTACATATCACGTTTCAATTTATCCTTCTTATATTTCATTTTTCAAGTCATGTTTTAGTATATGTACAGTTTGCCTTGATATCTGAATTGTATAGATTAGTAGTATTTGATTATGTCAGTATTATGATTATTATCATCACTGATTTGCCATCATTTTAGTCCATTTTCTAGATATGTGTCTCAATTTTTGTTACCTTTTCCCCATCCCAAGAGCGATGATGAAGAGAAAGAGCCGGTCATAGAGGTATTTATACCAGCGCATATCCATTTTTTTTTTATTATAAATCTTAGTCCGAAGCCTTGCTTGTCTAGAGGGGGAGATAAAAGTTTGGCAACTCTTCATTTCACAGATCTTCTTCAAAACAAAAACGATTAAAGTAACTTAATACTTTTCTAAATTAATTCTTCTTTAAATCCATTATTTAAATTAAGCATTTTCAAAGTAATTAGTTTTTAAGGAATTATATTTGCATTACTGAATCAGTGTGTCGTGGCTAAGGTTAACCACCTGAGTGCAAAATCATAAAAAAATTCTGTAACAAAATATACCTTCAAAAACAGATTACACATTTTCTGAGCAACAGATGACACTAATCTTTTAGAAAATAGATTTTTTTTCGGTAAAGAGGCATTTTGTTAAGCATAATTTAGTGTTGCTGAATTATAAGTTTGTAGTCTCTTCTCCTTTAGGGGCTATATTTACATCCATAAAAGATGACCATAGTGTTAGGATAAATATATATATTTTTCTTTTTGCTACAATAGTGCAAAGCATTTTTAAACATTTTCACTCGGATTTTGAAGCAAAAAGGATGACCTTTCTAACAATATCATAAAACTTCACATTATAAAATTATAATCGTATCATGAAGAAGTTAAATTAAAGCAAAGAGGATAAAAAAAAAAGTCTTATAGAAATTTTTATAAACAATATGAAGATCTGGGAAGGATGAGAGGATAGAATCACTCGCAGACAGCAGTTACCTGTTCACTAAACCTACTGTGGGCAGTTCATCTACCAGCAGGACTAAATTGGTATTTAGCTTTAAATGTTTTTATAATTACTAGACTAAATTCTTGAATCTTCTTTTAAATATGTATTACCAATAGACGGTGGCCCTCATTTTGATACACTGTATCCTCTAATGATTAGCATGGTAAAATTTTGTTTGATAAGTAGCTTTTGTTCATTGTCTTTAAATGGTTCTGTTTTTAAACCAGTGATGCGTAATCAGTGTGAAAAAGCTGATGGTTATGCCATATATATATATATATATATATATATATATATATATATATATATATATATATATATATATATATATATATATATATATATATATATATATATATATATATATATATATATATATATATATATATATATTCACCCTTATGCTTACATGAAATATACTTATGCAATTTCAACTATACACAAACTGAAAATATAAAAAAAAAAATCAGAAAATCTTCATATGTAAAATGGAACAAGTGCAAAGTGTGAAATTCATATTTTAAGTATGCACCGAGGAAGCATGGCTATCAAGTGATTGAGGAGATTGTTGTAACATGGCATTACCACATCCCCCTCACGCACTCCGCTGCAATACTACCTCCGTGTATGTGTGTGTGTGTGTGTATTCAAAATTTAAACTTTGCAATTTTTCCAATTGTTCCACTTAAGTATGGAATTTTTTTTTTATTTTTTTAGTTAATATTTTCAATATGCTTATAGTTGAAAATGTGTAAGTATAGTCCTTGTGAGAATTGGGAAGACGTGTATATATATATATATATATATATATATATATATATATATATATATATATATATATATATATATATATATATATATATATATATATATATATATATATATATATATATATATATATATATATTACTTTAAATTAAATTATCTGTAATAATAAACCTGTAGTTATTGTAATGCAGTCATAAACTGACGTACACTATATAAGCTAAAATGTTTGAAAGCAAACATTAAATAATATCACTATCACAGTTCTAAACGATAAACAGATGCAAAAGAGGAATTATGTATTATCTAATTTAAAGATGCTTAGTAAGGGGAGTCCATCATCATAATCTACTTTCACCTATATCGAGAACGTAGTCTTCTCAGGTTTCTGAAGTAATACCTATTTTTTTGGCACATATTTGTGTGTTAAAAAGGCAATATGTAATGTAGAAAACTTTCTAATTTTGCTTTTATTGTTATTGTGTAGCAGCTTATAATACGTGGTGTTTGCTCTTTGTCCTGTGGCTACTGCAGCACATTTTTATACATATATCTTAATTTTAAGAGTTACATGGGAAGATTAGGAAAGCTATTATTTTGAAAATATTTATTACTGTCATTATTTTTCTTCAGCTCCACACAACTTAGCCTCATTCGCAAGGTAATTTATACTGTACTAAAAAGACACTGTTGAAGGTTTCTCTACTTACTTATTGGTAACTTTGATGTATAATACTGTATATCATTTATTATTGTATTCCTCAACGAGTAATCAGTAACCACTCAGATAACTCTAAAAAAAAAATTGTAACTGCATTTTCATAATTCTCAGGAGTTGGATGAATCCGAAGTGATGGCCCAACCAAATGTCTTCTGCCACTTTGCCAGGGGCATTGGAGAACCTCGTTATCTCCCCATTAAATCGTGGCCGGACCTAAACAACACTCTTTTGGATGCCCTCACTACTTATAATGAACTCAATGCTGCAATGAATCTGGTCCTGTTTGAAGATGCCATGGCTCATATTTGCAGGTATTGTATACACATTAGAAATTAATAATAATAAAAATTATCTGATCAAAGCATTACAAAATTCAGAACCTTTGTAACATAGTAACTGATAATAATATGTCATTTCTTCATCATATTAAGTACTAATGAATATATCAGTCCAGTATTCATAGCTACGTACTGATAGTTATGAATACACATGTAAAGTCCATAACTATGTATTATAAATGAAAAAATTACAACAATTATTTTGTCTCCAAGTGCAGAACAAATACACTCTTACCAAGTATCAAATTCACTATCACCAAGACATATCTAACAAAGTACTTGCCATCAAGAAATACATAACAAATTTACTTTTATTGAGAAAACGTAACTCTTTTCCTGTTACCAAGACATCCAAAGAATTATGACTGTGTAGTACAAAAGACTATAATTTTTCCATCTAATATTTTGTATTGATGTCTCAGCAACATGACTATTTATCTAATTTTTTTAACAGGATTAACCGCATTTTGGAATGTCCCAGAGGTAATGCTCTTCTAGTGGGAGTTGGAGGCTCAGGGAAACAGTCCTTAGCTCGACTTGCTGCTTTTATATCTGGTCTTGAGGTTTTTCAAATAACTCTTACTAAAGATTATGGACTACAAGAACTAAGGGTAAGAATGCTAAACCATAATAATGATCTACAGTACCGTAAAGAATGCTATTACAGTAGACGTACTTTTAAACATGTATACGATTTTATGTCAAGATATATAAAAGTCATATTGGCTTTCATCTTTAAAGGAACCCTTCACTGTTTTTAGTCCCTTGAGTGTAGTTACTAAAATGTTAGCCATTTAACAAGTGGAGGCCATTAAGCCCAAACCGTATAAGTTCATACACCAGATGTGTCAAACAAGGGGACTGCAATTAACACAGAGGTTTAAGCTTTGAACTTGGGAGGTGACAAACCCGCAATCGAACACACTGCTGGACATTAGGAAGAGCATCCAGCTTTAATTCCCAGCTCCAACCTGTATGTGTCCGCCCCCATGGTAGGGATTAACACTGACAAATAAAATTAAAAAGTAATATCTCAATCAAGATTTAGATAATATGAGAAGTAGCGATATTTATATTTCGGAAAATTTTCAAAATTATTTATACCTCTAGCTTGAAAAAATTAAGAGCGAAATTATATGAAAACAGAATGGATACATGTGAATTTACAAACATATTTTGTACTCTCCAGAGCGATCTTGCCAACTTGTACTTACGAGCAGGTTTGAAAAATCTCGGAACGGTGTTCTTAATGACTGATGCCCATATCCCAGATGAGAAATTCCTTGTCCTCATTAATGACCTTCTTGCCTCTGGTGAAATACCCGATCTTTTCCCTGAGGATGAAGTTGAGAATATAGTTTCTTCTGTAAGAAATGAGGTGAGGAATATTCATATCAGTCACATCTACCATATCTCATGGGTGAGTTACTTCCTCTGTGATATGATGAATTTTATTTCGGTCTATGTTATCTTTTCTGTTAAAAGATATATTTAGAATATAGATGTGCTTAAAATTATGATAGATAGGAGAGTGCACTGATTTAAAATGCCTTTTTGTTTTCAACAGTAAATTATATGAATATACTTAGTATTATTCTTAATTTTAAAAATGTTGCCCTGTATTTGGAGGATTTAGAATATCAGCAAATACTTTGTGCTTTTCAAATAGAAATACATCACCCATGCATTAAACAATCATGAAATATGCTGTACCTATGGTATATCCACAAGTCACTTGAATTGAATTGTACTAAACTGAAAGTATTGTGTTATGTAGTCATATTTAGTATTGTTTGTAAATATCTGTTGGGAATAGCTGCTTTGAAAAGACATTTTGGATCTTGTAAAGAATAGTAACCTCCAGAACCCGATGTAAAGTTAAATAACACTTTAAATAGTTAGGTAAGGTCGGGCTACTTTAGGTTAGGTTAGGTAAGTTAGGTGACTTTCTTTGTAAATATAAATTACCCTAGAGAATCCTGGGGTTACTCATCTTAGCACGATATAAAATGTCTTTCTCACCTATAAGCAAACATTGAATGATTTTTCAATGATACTAAAGAGTACATGTCTCTTTAAAACTAAATTACGATGCAAGCGTTAATTTAAGTGCATTTAATCTTCTGGAAAGGTTTTGATAAAAAATTATACTGTGCTAATATAAAGATATCGTTACAGTCATCACTAGGATTATGCAGTTAAAACTAACGTGATGTGACTTTACACGATTTGGATATCTTAAATTTAAAAAATCAAATATTACAGTTATTAAATTGTTACTACTTTATGAAGGAGACCTATTGATAATTGATTGTCCAATACTTTAAATTATCTGTAATAATAACCCTGTAGTTACTTCAAAGCAGTCATAGAAAAATGTACACTCTATTTACTTATATGTTTAAAAACATACATTACATAATTTTGCAATCACAGTTCTAAACAATAATCAGATGCAAACAGGGAATTATTCAGTTGCTTTCCAGGTGAAACACCATACAGTACTAGGGTTTTGGACAGCATAGAACCTTTTTTCTCTAGAATATTGAATGTTATGGAGTTATCTATCAAAGATAGTATCCTTTTTGGTATGTTCCAAAGTTGAGTTATTAAAAGTCAATAAAACTGGATGGATTGGTACACTGTTATAGAATAGTTTAGCGGCCTTTAAACTAGAGAGTGTACAGTATGTTAAAAACTGTACTTGCTGGATGTTATAAAGTACTTTTTCAGTCACTGGATAGATGATAAATAATCTTATGCAATAATTATTCCTAAATTTAAGGAAAAATATGAGAAGTAAAGATGAATGAGAAATCACCAGGAGACAGGGTTATGAAGCATCTGGTAATTACATGTAGTAATATTTTGTGGCACTGAAAAGTGGCGCAGCAAATCTTTTTACTATATTATGACCTTGTTAAAACAATGCACTTGAAGCGATAGAGCAAAAGAAATGTAATAATCGTTATTAGTATCTTATTGCAGGATATATAACCAGTCTCCACAAGGGCAAGGGTGTTTGAAAAACATTAGTATCTTTATCTAGTGAAAGTTTAGTGGTTGCTAGTAGTGTGAATAATCTTTCTAGCTATATATCAAATATAACGCAATGCTTTTGTGCTATTAAACATTATGTCAGATATTTTAGGGTACAGAGAAAACAAAATTATTAAATTTATGTGGTATATCATATTTAAACGGGATGATCATCCCATCATACTTCACAGACAGATATGAACAAGTTACTATCTCAGTAAATATTCAACCTTCAGGAAAGCCAGTATGGATACTGATATATTCTGTAAACAATCTTTATACTTGTATATACGAACATGTAGTTCCCCCTACAATGTTTCCATGCATGCATAAGTTTTCTTCTCTAATTCTCATTCCGTCCTCACAGACTCCTTCCCAGCTTACTATGTTGAGCGTCCACTTGAAAGCTTTCTGCTGCACGATGACTTAGTAATCTAATTTTTTTTTTGCTCCCGGCTGAATCTGGTTTTGTGGAGGGCACAAAAATTTTTGAGGTGGATAAATAAACCACCCCCTCCCCCTCATCCAGCGTTGGTACTTTTCAAAATCTCATAATTTTCCCTCCTTTACACTTACTCCCACAATCCAAGCCCCAATCCATGTATAGGCACAGTCCCCACAACTATCCTCAGCTACTCTTTATGGGATGGTGTTGTTGTCTCTCTACCTGCAGGCTACTAATGCCATTTAACAGCATGAAATATATCCTTGTTGCAGGACTGATTATATATTTTGTTTTTTTATCATTGTTCAGGTATCCATTTGTTTAGATGCACTCTACCATGAACCTATTAAATCTTGTAGAATGCTTTTTTTTTTTTTAGGAAGCTTAGTTTTTTATACATGGTCATATTTTTTGTAGAACACTTACAACACTTTAAGCATTAGAGAATCACTTATGTGTTTTTTGTTTTGTAAAATGTTTGAGATTATACCTTCACTGTGCACGATCACTTCAGTCATGGTAGGTTAAACATGTGATTGTAAAATGTACTAAAACTGCATGTTAAACTAGTTTAGTACATAGCAGACACTGAACATTTTCCTCAGATGACTTTATATCACTGTAATGTTATAATTCCCCCACTGCTTTATATACACCATGCACTGTTTATTTATCATAGCTAAGATATATTAACAAACATAAAACAACACATACTTTACTGAGTTGTCTTCAGCTATATTCCCGCTTATGTACCTAATGTGTCTTTTCTATATTGTTTCAATGTGTGCACAATGAGACCTTTAGTATGCACATGCCTACTGTTCCCTCCATCTCCTCTTCTTCCCTGTACACTGACGATTAACAGCCAGAAGATCGGACATTAGCACCTTTTACTATACACAGAGAGATTCCACGTCCTCTCTGTTAAACAACGGTTTTGCACAATATTTGGTTCATATTCAATAGATTTTTCAGATCCTCAATTAGGCTAGTAGGTCAGCTACATGTCTTGATGGCTGTGAATTAGCAGAGATTTCAATTAGAATAGGTGAATGATGACCTTAAGAGACTTTATCATTCGTAAGTAAGACTGACGTGCTCTCTTTGCCCCTCTGTTTATGGTCCTCCCCCTCCAGAGGGAGTACAAGGACGTCTGGATGGTATGTATTAATGCGGCTGATAAATTGCTTGTGGTTTCCTCGTCGGCTCCAAGTAGTCCCTTCTTATCTTACCACTGCCTTTTTACAAGTAGATAAGTGATTTTTTTGGATATACTGACAAGTTTTGTGATGTGGACGACCCAGCTGGTGGTCCAACATGTTGCAGCTGTTGGTCTTCCTCCTCAATCAGTCAGTATCGTAGGCCTTGACTATGCCTTCTTATGAGTCCATTTTTGGACGCCTGGACGTAAGACAATCATGCGTCCCTATCTTATCCTATAGGTATTGAGAATGACCCTAATATATGCATTACAGTTCCTTATTAGCTCAAGGTAGCAAGAGGTTGGGCTATAGGATCACTGAGCCTCATTTTCATGTTAGCAATATCAAAAATATCTCCTTTATAGTTATTTATATGAATTTTTTTTACAATTTTTCAATTAATTATTAAAAGTTTACTAAACTTTGATGTCACAGAGTCTATTAAACCTTTAAAGTGTGTTAAACTTTTAAGGGAGAGTAATTATTAAATATTTTTTCTAAAAGTATGCCTTGCTTTGTTCTTTTGTGGGAACCACCTGACTATTTCACATAAAACTGTGAACCAACTCTTTCACAAATTATTTGCAGGATTCCTTTCTGCGATAAATCGGATTAATTGTTATGTGATGCCTATTTGTTAATATTTGAATGTGATTTCATCATATATAGAATACATGATGATACTCTTCTTAATGTATTTAAGGGGAATGTCTCTTAAGAACACCCTTAAAAAATGAACTAATTACTATTTTAGATATGATATACAACTAGTTAATAATTAAGCTGTTTAATCCTGGAAGTATGTTTACAGAAGGAATTTGATATAATTATTTCCAGGTCGGGCTGTGCCATTTCTGCATGATATCCAAAGAGAGCATAAAGTATGCAATAAGAATATGAAATCCAACTCATAATGATCCATGAGCACTATAATATGTGTTTTATATTGACAAAAGTGACTTATTTTGGGATACTCTGTCTAAGGTATTCCTTGCTCATTGTTTGGCCATAGTGATGTCATGTTACCTACATTCCAGAAAAAGATGGCTGTAATAACATCATTTAACTAAGATCTGAGCTTAAATAAGTTTGTCTGTAGTTTAATTATTATTTAATAATAACAACATAAATATTATTTTGCTTTTTTGATGACTATCTTTTCCAGAGCCAATGCATTAGCATTGCCACAGCCCTCTCCTTCTTCTTAAGTGGCTCAGGTGAAGAGAAAGAGCATACATTGTAGCAAATCAGTAGTAAAATGTAATACTGTACTATATATGGATGGCTGAGGGCAGCTGTACCTCAGTTGTAGAATGCATGAGTCGGGAAACGAGTAACGAGGGTTTAATCACATGGTATGGTCTTAGGAGGGGCCTTCAGGCTTAATTCCCCAGCTCCAACATGTTTGTTTCCACCCGCCATTCAAATGGGCACTTATTGTGTCCCATGAAACAGTTCATTATACAGGGGGTATCTTACTTATTACGTACTTGCCTTATGACAACCGATTTTATGACAGCCACCAGGACCAGGAATAATTATTGATATACCATAATGAAAATATGATTGGGTAAATTAAAAATATATACTTCAGTATTAATAGTTATGATAATAATAATGCAGTATGATATTGTTATTATCATCATCATTGTTACAGTTATAATAATGATAATAATAATAATAATAATAATAAAAATAATAATTATAATGATACACTGCATAAGGTAATAGTAATAATAATAATAATAATAATAATAATAATAATAATAATGATAATAATAATAATAATAATAATAATAATAATAATAATAATAATAATAATAATAATAATAATAATAAGAAGAAGAAGAAGAATACATACATACATACATACATCTACCTTGGCTGCTTCCCCATTTAAATGGGGGGTAGCCAACATCAAAAAAAGAAAACAATAAGGGGATTACTTCACTCTATGGGCAATGAAGAGGGAGCTAGCGGCCGTTCAGGTGGCACTGCTGGAGTGCCACAGCCCATCCTCCCGGCTCTTCCACAACCTGTGTCGCTTCATAACTGCCAACTCCCCTACAGCCCCTACCACAATGCTACCTCTGTAAGATTCAGCCCCGTGGTAACAGCAGATGCCCATCAGAGCTGCATCACAATCACTCGCCACTCATTCCTTTTCCTAGCACGCTCACTTGCTTCCTTCATATCCATCCTCTTATCATTCAGGGCTCTCCTTACTCCATCCATCCACCCAGACCTAGGCCTCCCTCTAGCATTTCTCCCATCAACTTTTGCATTCATCACCTTTATCAACAGTCTTTCATCATCCATCCTTTCCACATGGCCAAACCATCTCAGAACATTCATATCTACTCCGGCTGCAAATTCTTCCATCACACCCATTCTTGCTCTCACCACTTCATTCCTAACCCTATCCAACCGAGATACCACCAATCATACTCCACAGGCATTTCATCTCAAACACATTTAGTTTCCATCTCTCACTTACTTTCATACCCCATAGCTCTGATCCATATATCACAGTTGGCACAACCACTTTCTCATACAAAACTTTCTTAACCTTCATTTCCAACCCTTTATTCTTCATCACTCCTTTCAACACACTCAACACTTTACATCCTTCATTCACTCTGTAACACACATCTGCTTCCACTCCACCATTTTCAGCTATAACTGAGCCAAAATACTTAAACTAATCAACTTCCTCAAGTGTCTCTCCATTCAATATAACATTCAATCCAGCACAATCCTCATTTCTTGTACACCTCATAACCTTACTCTTTCCCACATTCACTCGCAACTTCCTTCTCTCACACACCATTCCAAATTCTGACACTAACTGACACAGCTTCTCCTCTGAATCTGCCACAACCACAGTATCATCTGCAAACAGCAACTGATTCAGCTCCCACTCGTTATTATCCCCATCTACCATTCTCAAACCTCGACCACGCAAATGCTCATTTACCTCTCTTACGACTCCATCAATATACAAACTGAACAGCCATGGTGACATCACACATCCCTGTCTCAGGCCCACACTCACTGGAAACCACTCACTCATTTCATTCCCTACCCTAACACAAGCTCTTCTGCCCTCATACAAACTCTTCACTGCATGCAACAGTGTACCATTAATTCCATATAACCTCAAAATAACAATTAAGGAAATTGAAAAGCTATTAGACTTAACCATAAAACACAGATATATTTAATGAAAGACAAAGTAAGAAAACTGAGAATGCAGGATTGAATACTAGGGGTAACTTATAAAGGTGTACATTCATTACATTTCTCAATTTTAGTATTACTATATACCATTATTTTTCAAAGAAATTGTTTATTAATAGATTATGATAATAACAAATGAGTATAAGTGTGCCTAAAAGGAAAAAAGTTCCAACAGTAGGACATAAAGATCATATACATTTTGTATTTACTACACTATAGTTCCTATCTACCAATTTAACATTGATGTAAAGATCCGACTTGCAACAGATCCAACTTACGACAGGGTGGTCAAAACCAAACTTTATCGTAATATGGAGACTGCCTACCCTAGATATTTGACAGGAAGGACACTACATATATGACTTATTAAACATGCAATTCATCACTATTCTATCATGCCTTATTTCTGTTACATTGTAATATGTTGTAGTTTTATGAAATATCATCTAATCTTGTAACACAGTTTTCTTCATTTTCAGGTGAAATTAAAGTTGGGTTAACATTTGCTGTATTCAGTTACATGCTGCTGTATTACTGTATTTTTAGTTTTATGATTAAAGACTTTTGATATGTAAAATGCTTGGCTCAAGAAGTGAGACATCGCATTCAGGCAGGATGTAATAACTGGGAGTCTGCATCTGGTGTTCTCTGTGACAAGAAGGTACCACTGAGATTGAAGGGAAAGTTTCATAGGACCGTTGTTACACCAGTTATGTTATAGGGAACAGAAACAGCAAGTATGAGGAAGACAGAGGAGAAGGAGATGGATGTAGAGGAGATTAGAATGTTGAGGTGGATGTCTGGAGTAACAAGGAATGATAGAATTAGGAATGAGTATATAAGAGGATCGACAAAGGTAGTTAAATTATCAAAGAAAATACAGGAGGGAAGGTTTAGATGGTATGGACACCTGTTACGTCGGGACGAACATCATGTTGGAAGACATACGATGGAGATGGAAGTTCGGGGTAGAAGGAGGAGAGGAAGACCAAGAAAAAGATGGCGTGATTGTATAGGGGAAGACTTGCAATGGAAGGGTATTGATGAAAATTAAGCACAGAAGAGAAATAGATGGAGACGACTCATTCACAACGGCGACCCCATATAAAAATGGGTTAAAGCTGTGAAGAAGAAGATATGCAAAATGCTAGTACAGTACAGTATTTGTATTTTATCTAGTTATTACACCATAACTAGTTTACTCATACATCACTGACCACATATATTATAACCATATTTCTGATTTTTATAGAATAATGACAAGCGTCTTAGTATGGTTACTTTCTTGCTATTAAACACTGAAACTTTTGGTTAATGTGGAATAATTACTGGAGCCTTAACTTTTTAGGTGATTTGTGAAATATATCTTGACTTTAAAAATAGGTATTATCTATAGTTGTGTATTATAAGTATGAATATTTTATCTTTATTAATTTCAATACAATGTAGACTATGTATACTTTTAGATGAGGAATAATATCAAACTTTCACTCACAGGGCATCATATCTTAATGTTTAATAAGTCTACATATGGTTACTAATCAAAGAATTTGATAATGTGCTAAGTCCCATACATTTGGTGTGTTAGTATTATTACTGTATAGTATGTTAGTGTATTTCAGTAGTTTACCTTAGCATTGCTACTAATGCAAAATATCACTGATGTCCAATAGAGATTTCAGATGCATTCAAGAATTTACAATGATTCAGACTTCTTAAGTGGGTTTTTGTAATCTATATCATATCAATACTATATCAGTAAAGCAATTTTTGTTAGGTTCTTCACAGAGGCCTAGTGATCCCTGTCCCACGAAACCTCAGCGACCTTGAACTCACTGTAGATCTGACCTCTTCACAGTAGTTTGAGTCGACCAACAGTTGTAGATTGGGTCAGCCCGAGTAGTGTTGACCAGCTGTTTCACACAGTAGCCCTTGAGAAAATGTCCACAGTAGAAGTATTTTCCAAATCCGCCCACCTCTCCAGTGGTCGCGTGCAGCAGAAAAGCATTACTAAATCAAATTTTTGATTAGCGTAGCAACCGCCGATGCTCGCATATTTGTCTCTCTCTCTCTCTCTCTCTCTCTCTCTCTCTCTCTCTCTCTCTCTCTCTCTTGACTTCTTTGGCTGCTGAGCTATTTCTGAGTGCTTATTCTGATTAGTATCTCTTTGTTCTGTTAAGTGGTATGGTTTAGACAGAGGAAGATGAACAGAGCTTATGAGTTACTGATTGAGAAAGACACTTGTAGTGGCTCAGTGGTCCTTAAATAACTCTTCTTGAAAGTATTCTTGGGTGGGAGGGAGTTAACCCCCATAGCATATGGGTTGTTTCAAAAGTACCAGCTCTTTTTTTTCCTCTTTCTGTCTTTTTCTATACTGCCTCGTTGGATGACAGGCAAGACTGTGTAATGCAATTGTGTGCATGTGGACATCATATCTAGATTTGATGTCAATTTTAACCATGTACATAAACTGCTTCAGTAAGAAAAAAATATTTGCAATTAGATTTAGTTATATTTTTCTATAATTTTTCATCTGTTATATAATAACAATTGTATATAGGTGAGCAATGTAAGTAATTAGGTAAATATGAGTAATAAAAGTTATTTTTAGCCATTATTGATGAATGCAAAATCTTATATCTATGAATCAGAGAATACTTATCAAGTTACGTCAGTGACAGAGATTTACATCATCTGTACGGTGCATATTCTAGGAAATAAAGAATTAACAAAAAAAGAGACCTATTCATGCACTTAAAAAGGCTGAAGTTTTCTCATGAACTTGTTAAAAATAATGTTTTTTTTTTATAGATGATCCATCATTTTAAGCTTTAAATATTGCATCTTACTAAAATCTTATCAAGCTAGATATGGGAGTAGTAAAAAATTATAGTATATAATCACAGCAATACACGAAGTGCAAAGGTTTTCTATTCATATTAATTTGTCCTTTAACTTTTTAATTTTTAACAGGAACAAATGTCTAGGTATCGTCTTTGTAAACTGATAAGTATTCAGATCATGAAATATTTTAATAATATTTTTAAAAAGTAATATAGAATGCTAATTGTATCATGAATTAAAATAGCATACTTTTCCTTTAAAGTAAATTACTGCTATAATATTCATAATTAGTCAGTTTGTGCTAATGACCTTGGTAATGAAGTATGTTTGCTTGCTGGAAAGACTCTCGTCTACTTAACTTTGTTAAAAACTAATGACTGTAATCTAATTACTTTTATTTCTCTTGTGGTTTCTGTCTCGCTCTTGTTTCCCTAAATCTTTATTCCTGTCACTGTTCACCTCTCATTATCCTCTGGGCCATACTTCATACCTCCCTTCCATCATATCTTTTTTTTTTCTATATACATTTCAACTCATTCCTCTTTGTCTCTCTCTTCCTCTCTCTCGTCTCTCTACTGGGTTGCTGCTTTGACAATCTTCTTCTCTTTTCCTTTCTTTTCTTTTTTCTTTTCCTCTACTTTGCTCGTGCTACTGGGTCACTTTTGTGACCATATCAGGTTAAATCGACGGGTCAGCAAGACACGAGAGAAAACTGCTGGAGATTCTTTATAGATCGAGTCAGGAAGAACCTAAAGATGGTGTTATGTTTCTCACCTGTTGGAGTGGCTCTCAGGTATGCCGAATTTCTATCTAACGAATCCATTTTCCAACAATGGGGAGCATGGTATCACAGCTATCAGAGCACTCCACTCGGGAAGTGACAGACTCGTAATCGATCCCACCAGTCTTAATTCCCAAGCATAAACCTATACGGTTCCACCCCCATAATAGGGATTAATAGTGACTCATAAAATGGGAAATCACAACTAATAATCTGTG
Organism: Halocaridina rubra; assembly: GCA_037179515.1. Taxonomy (NCBI): domain Eukaryota; kingdom Metazoa; phylum Arthropoda; class Malacostraca; order Decapoda; family Atyidae; genus Halocaridina; species Halocaridina rubra. Next base: position 74,596 of record JAXCGZ010018927.1, on the reverse strand, counting down.
AAATTGTAGAATAAGTAAGTACACAAACAAGGAATAAAGGTTTTAATTTTCAGATGGTGAATTCTCTTGCCAGGGTCAACATTGTGAATATAACAGGGGAATTTGCATGATTCAACACATCCTGACCATTTTGACCTTTTCTGTCAGTTGCATTCTTAGAAGTAGTAATGTAGGGAGGGATTGATTGGAAGCACCATGAGTCGATATCATTTTATATTTGCAATTTTACAGTAATAATAATAATAATAATAATAATAATAATAATAATAATAATAATAATAATAATAATAATAATAATAATAATAATAACTGATGTTTTCAAGATCATCATAAAACACAATAATAATAAGAGATGTTTTCAAGATCATCATAAAAACCATGTTGCATGTTACTGTTTCTCGGATTGATATCTGGTTTTCAGAGTAAGAGCTCGTCAGTTCCCAGCAATTATCAGCTGTACCACTATAGACTGGTTCCACGAATGGCCAATAGAAGCATTAGTATCCGTATCGGAAACATTCTTAGGAAGCATCGAAGTCCTTCCTGTGAGTACCAAATTGCCTAAAATATCATTCTCTTTATAAATTACAAAGCTCTTTATCTAGCTTTACTATAAATAACACACATTCATACTTACATACATACATACAGTGCATACATACATATACAATGGCTGCAATCGCCTTTGTTAGGGAATGGCCGAGTCAAAGCACATACATCCACCAGAAGCTATTGCTGTATACCTCGGTCACTTCTCTTATCAGGGTATAATAGATTCTGGTAAATATATGTACTTTAACTCTGCCTCCCCTCATACAAGGGGAATGTGGCTATTGAATATGTATGATTGTTCATACATCACAGTTAAAACCACAGGCATATAAACGGATGGAATAAAAAGAGATAAAAATATTAACTTTTTCTTGTATTTCGTGGGTGTTAGAATCTATACATTGTAAATGCTCCCTTTACTGCTCACAACTTTTATTTATTTTTTCATTTATATATCATAGTTTAGAATACATGTAAGGAGTCTCCTAAATACATTATTTATGTGTGCTATTTTATCAATATCTCTGAAATGTGGCTTGACGCTTCAAAAGGAATCCTCTCTGCAGAATGTAATAAAATACTTGAGACAAAATTTTCAATAATAAAGGAATCAGTAGCTTTCAAGAAGGATATGAAGAAAAAGCAAAAATTTTTACTTTGTGGGAGGACAGTACTGAAGGGGTGCCTAGTCCCCTCGCTCTGCCTCATTAAGTCAACTTTTAGGAAATTCAGGGATACACAGAAATCTTTTTGCACGCCCTTAAGGGGGGCAATTGTTTTAAGTTCCATTATAATAATGCTAAGAATTATCTTTAGCTGCTGATGTACATTTTGTCTTTGTAAAAATATAAATAATAACATCCATCATCTTGTCATTAACTACATTCATTTTTGCCATAGGAGGGACTTCGTGAGTCGGTATCCAAATTCATGGCCCACGTTCACGGATCAGTGAATGATATGAGCAGAGTTTATCTGAACAACGACCGACGATATAATTATACAACTCCAAAGACATTTTTGGGTTTCATATCACTCTATTCAAATCTATTATCAGACAAACATAAGGAGTTGCAAGCTAAAATTGCCCGTCTGCAAAACGGTCTTGAGAAATTAAGAACGACTTCTGCACAAGTAAGAATATTTAATGAAATAAAATTACTCATGCTGTATTCTGTTTTGGTAGAAACTTCTAAACATAAGCTGTTGTTGTTCCTTATGCTGCTTGGCCTAACAGCACCGAGTGTTCTAAGGACCATTGCTGATCCTGGACTTTCCCACAGAGCTCTCAGGGAGTGTATGTTGTGTTATTGGCATATGTGGCCTGATTGCCACAGCCAACCTTCACCCTTCACTTGGAACAAGAACCTGGGAGAGGCTTTGGTCACCAGGACGATTGCCTCATCCAAATACTAGATACTGTTCATGCTAGGATGCTCATATTAAGCAAGAAAGGTTTTACTTTAATGCTTAATCTGTATGTGCGAATAATATCTATCTATGCACAAAAGTTCGTAAGCACCCATAGAAATGGTGATGGCCGAGTCAGAGCAAGAAATTTGACTCTTTGTGGGAGGAATATATATAGAAGAGGATTCCCAATTTCCTCAGTCTACCCCATTTAGTTGACTATTACGACATGCAAGGGAACCCAGTGGAGGTATTCTTGCCCTCTACTGCTGAGAGAGAATGACACACAGACAAAAATTTTCTAAGTATTAGAAATACATATTAAACATGCCCCATAAATATTAGATTCCTGAGCTGTGTTTGGAAATTGCATTGGATCTTTATCTTTACATATTTAATACAGACTTTAATTATTATTCAATGAAACGTAATGAGATTCTGCTTTCAAATCATGTAAATAATTTCCTGGAGGTCTCATGAAAATGTTCCGGTTTTACGGCACGGACTCCTTTTTCAACCAAGGGCTAGGACAGTTGCCTTCTTGCGAAGGACTTGTTTTGGCATGTGTAATCGTTAACCTGAATGCATGCCCTTGCTAGCCTCAGACCGTGACGGGGCGTGAACCCTCGAACTAATACCCCAGAGTCACGGACGCTACCGTTTGAGCCACGGTGACTACTAGGAGGTCTCATGAAAACAAATTAGATATAATGATGAACCATAGTACTGCATTATATTACACTAATTAATCATATTGATGTATTTATACAGTACTGAATGGCAGTAAGCTATAGTGTTATTACAGCTTATTTATCAGTATTAATAGTTTAAAATCTTCATTAAGCTTTAAGCCTTAATAACAAACCCAGGGGAAACTGAGGACCCCTGAGGCCCGTCTTATGAACTTAGCAGTAACTGGAACTTGTTCGCATTATATTGTGTGGCAAGTGTAATTTATATCTTGGACACATCTTTTGCCCCTCAACTATGCCCTTTTTTTCCCAATTCGTCTGTCCGTCACTCTCTTCTGGCAATTTCCCTTATGCCCTCTAGGAATCTTCTCTCTTATTCTGTAGGAAAAAGGATAGGGATAGAATCACATTTTATAATTTCTATTTTTTTTTCATTTTGGTCGTTTCTTATTTTGATTCTGATGGGATAAGGCAACATATATATATATATATATATATATATATATATATATATATATATATATATATATATATATATATATATATATATATATATATATATCTGAAGGAAATAATATCAGTCACTGCTAACACTTTTCTTCCCCTATTCCAGGTGGATGAATTAAAAGCCAAACTTGCCATTCAGGAAGTTGAATTGCAAAAGAAGAATGACGAGGCTGACAAACTGATTCGTATTGTTGAAGCAGAAACTGCGAAGGTTGGTACAAGATGTAAGAATAGCTTAAGCACCATTAATAGGGTGGACAGCAGAGCTGGGGGATAAAGGCTGTTATGCCCTTCATAACCCCCCACGGTGGGCCTGAACCGACGTTAATCGCTTTCCAACTCAAATGAATTACCACTGAGTTACGGTGGCAGACGTAAAAAGTCAATAAGTGGAATTTGGCAATTGTTGAAAGTGTAATAATTGAAACATACTTAGTTTTGAGAGAAGACAGATATCAGTGAAAGAGAATGACCAAGAAACAAAGAATCACAGCCATAAAATTTTTTCTAAAAAAAAAAAAAAAGGTATATATACCTACTGGTATATACCTAATTGTGATCAGGAGATAGTGGCTATGTTTGTAATGCCCCATCTTCTGGCTTTCCAGTTTGTATTTTACCCGACACACTTATTATACATATCTTTCCTTAAAACTTTCAATGCAACTAACAGCTACACATAGCAAATTTAAATATTCAAATATTCTTATACTAAAAAGTTGAAGTCATTTTACAAAGATTTAAACCATGACCTTTAGCTCTAGAGTCACCCATACCAAGATATCACTCTGTAAACTAAGCCAAACCGTAGAGAAATTGTAAAACTCGTTGCCATGTGCCCCTTATACATTAAGTATCAAATGGTGGTAAGTCAATCACCTTAAGCCTTTCTTCATTACTGAGATTTTTTTATGAATATTGTAGTATTTGGAAGATGCTAATCTCGAGTACATTTGTACTGGTATTTATTACAATAATTTTAATGTGACGACATCCCATTTAAGCTAACAAGGTAGTCACAAATGTAGCAAGAGTACTATCTGTTTTAAGTATTCACCAAGAGTGTCATTATTATTACAGGTAAGCAGCATGATAAGAGTAAATACAATTGCTAAGAATAACCTCCTACATTCTGTGTTCTGTCTATGTATTTGTAGGTAGTGAAAGAGAATGAAACGGCCAATGACGAGAAGAGAAAAGTTGCCATAATTGAGACAGAAGTGGCCAAGAGAAGAAAAGAGTGTGAGGAAGATTTAGTCAAGGCAGAACCAGCCCTTGTTGCTGCGAGAGAGGCTCTCAACACCCTAAACAAGGTAAAAACTGCCATGTTAGAGAAGAACAACATGTTAGGTAACCCAATTTTCGGCACTGCAACGGTGTCAAACAGCACATGAAACAAGGCTTGTTTAAGAAAAAAGAAAAAGCTGTTTGGTGACCCAGTCTTTTATCACTGCACTAGAGTGCCAAACGGCAGACATTGGGGCTTTTGTTGTGTACAAAGCAAACCTGTTTCTGACTAAGGATCTGGGGCCACTTACAATACCAAGCAGAGGTCAAGGGTAGTACCCTTATGGGGGGGAGTTGATGACACTTGAAAATATAATCTCTAGTGTTTTGGGGGAATTTTATTCTTTAAACCTAGCATCATTAAGTCTAGTGACAATGTGGGGATTTGCTAAGGTGACTAAAAACTAGTGCTGTGGCACATTTCAATGTAAAGGACTAAAGTAACTGGGAAATTACTGAACAATAATAAGGCTTCTATTCTACCTTCCAGGCTAATTTAACTGAATTAAAATCCTTTGGTTCGCCCCCTTCTGGAGTATCCAGTGTAACAGCAGCTGTTATGGTACTACTCGCTCCCAATGGAAAGATTCCTAAGGATAAATCGTGGAAAGCAGGAAAAGTAAGAAAGCAATATGTTCATTATTTACGTCTACAAAGTTTTTATTTTTCATGTATTTATTTAGACATGACTAATATATATATATATATAATATATATATATATATATATATATATATATATATATATATATATATTATATATATATATATATATATATATATATATATATATATATCCTTCGTCTACATCTTTTCCAACTTTTATGTGGGGTCGATATTTCTGGCCAGTCTTCTCCATATGTTCTTGTCCCATACCTCATCACGCAACAAATATTTAGATCTCAGGTCGTCATTGATGCAATCCATCCACCTACACTTTGGTCTCCCCCTCCCCCTCCTACCCTGTATATTCATTTCCATCACCCTCCTCCCAACATACTGTTCATCCCTCCTAACGACATGACCATACCACCTTAGTCTACATTCTTGTGTCTTATCTGACATTTCTCTAACTTTTGAGGTACCTCTAATTACCTCGTTTCTGATCTTATCGCTTCTTGTCACCCCACACATCCATCTCAACATCCTCATCTCTGCCACATGCAGCTTTTTCTCTTGTGTCTTCTTTATTGCCCATACCTCTGCTCCATACATCATCGCAGGTCTCACAAATGTCTTATGCACTTTACCCCTCAAGTTAATCCCTATACTCCTGTCGCACAGCACCCCACACACTTTCTTCCAGTTCTTCCGTCCCGCTTGTATTCGGTGGGTTATTTCTGACTCTTGGTCACCATCTTCTGCTACTGTTGATCCCAAATACTTGAACTTTTCAACTCTTTTCAACACCTCCCCCTGCAAATTGACCTCCCATCCTCATCATCTCTCAACCTCAAGTACTCTGTCTTCTTCCTGTTGATTCTCAGTCCTCTCTCCTTTATCACTCTTCTCCACTCCTCAAGCTTCTCCTCCACTACCTCTCGTCTGTTGCTACACAGTATGATGTCATCTGCAAAAAGCATACACCATGGTGACTGATCTATAATACCCGGGGTTACTACATCCATTACCAGATCAAATAGATATGGGCTCAAAGCAGACCCTTGATACAGACCAACATTTACTGAGAGACTTTTCGTCAAGCCCACACTGCTCTTAACATTTGCCTCTGCCCTCTCATACATATCTTGGATGATTCTTACATATTTCTCGGGGACTCCCTTTTCTCTAATATACCTCCACACTTCTTGACATGGTACTCGAGCATATGCCTTTTCCAGGTCAATAAAGACCATATGCAGTCCTTTCTGTTTCTCCCGATGTTTTTCCATCATTTGTCTCAAGGCAAATATGACATCCACTGTCCCTCTTCCAGGCATGAAGCCAAACTGTTCATCCCCAATTGTCGTTTCCTCTCTGAGTCTCCTCTCTGTGATCTTCTCCCATATCTTCATAGTATGCCTTAACAACTTTATACCTCTATAGTTTCCACACTCCTGAATGTCTCCCTCCCTTTATAGATTGGGATGATTAGGCTTCCTCTCCACTCCTCTGGCATCTCTTCCTGACTAAAGATCTTTTGCATTAAGTCCCACAAGACATCTATGCCTTCCTCTCCAAGACTCTTCCATACCTCCACTTGCATCTTATCAGGTCCTGCTGCCTTTCCATTGTTCATTTTCCTTACTGCCTGCTTTACCTCTCTTCTAGTTAGCTAGTCACTGCTGTTGTAACTGCTTCATTTGGAAGTCCATTTTCAAATACTGCTGTTGGATTCTCTTCATTCAGTAATCCTTCAAAATAAGTTTCCCATCTGCTTTTTATTTCATCCTCTTCTGCTTGAACTACTCCATGGTTATCCTTTATTTGTCTTACTTGGGTCAAGTCCTTGGATGCAGCATCTCGGGCCTTGGTAATTCGCAATATTTTCTTCTCTCCTTCTGGTGTTTCCAGTTCGTCATAGACTTCATTCAGTGTCTCTGCCTTTGCTTTTGCTACTGCTCTCTGTGCCTCCTTCTTTGCCTGCTTGTACTTTTCTTTATCCTGCTCCAGGCCTGATAAATCTGCCTTTTTCTTGGCTTCTTTCTTGTTCTTCACCCATTCTTGCACTTCCTCATTCCACCACCATGACTCTTTATCATTTGGGGGTATCCTTCCTGATGACTTTCCAAGTACCTCCTCACCAACCCTCAAAACCACCTTACTATATTCTCTGTCAACCATTCTTGTACATCCTCATGCAACCTTATTGCTTCCAACACTCTTCCCCTAAACATAGCTCTCAGCTCCGCATCTTTCAATCTCCACCACTTCATCTTTGGGGCCATCCTCGGCTTCTTACTTTTCCTACATTTCCTGAGCCTGAAATCAATTACTACTATCCTATGTTGCACTGCTACACTTTCCCCATTTATTACTTTACAGTTGCCATTCTCCTTCAGATGGTCTCTCCTACACAACAATAAATCTATCTGGCTCTCCCTACCACCACTACTGTATATAATCAGTCTGTTTTCCTTTTTCTCAAAGAAGGTGTTGACCAATGCCAGATCAATTGCCACTGCAAAATCAATCACCCTCTCTCCCCCCCCTCATTTCTCTCGCCCACTCCCCAGCCCCCATAAACTCTACCTATCCCAGCCCTCCCAATTCCCAAGTGGCCAGTTATAGCTCTCCCAAAATTACCCTCTCCCTTGTAGGAATTATTCTACGCTCCTGGTCCATCTCCTCCCAGAATACATCCTTCTCCTCTGCTGTACAACCAGTTTGTGGGGCATAGGCACTTACTACATTGACTACCGTTTCTCCCAGTCCCAGCTTTAAACTCATAAGTCTGTCACTCTTTCTATTCACTCCAAGTAAGCTTTCCTTCAGGTCCTTGGATAGTATTATTCCTACACCATTCCTCCCTTCCTCATTTGCTCCATACATTTTCTACTACTCATGTAAGAGCTCTTGATTTCTTTCCTATATAATTCTAACATGCTCCACAGCGCTCATATATCAGACCTGTCAAATACTTATTCCAAGGTCATAAAAGGCCAAATACGTCCTTATCTTTCTCTTTAAGTATTTTGCACACACCTGTCCTGCCACAAACAGCTGAGCCGCACAGCTTCTCTTTCTTTTTCACCCATATTTTGTGGTAATTACAACTGCAAATTTACTGAAATCTTTTGCTTGTTTTATTTCAGATTATGATGGCCAAAGTGGATCAATTTTTGAATCAACTCATCAATTACAATAAAGAGGACTAATTACAACTGCAAATTTACTGAAATCTTTTGCTTGTTTTATTTCAGATTATGATGGCCAAAGTGGATCAATTTTTGGATCAACTCATCAATTACAATAAAGAGGACATCCATCCTGATATTATAAAAGCCATTCAACCATACCTCGAGAGCTCAGAATTCAACCCTGATTTTATACGATCAAAATCAGTCGCTGCTGCTGGTTAGTCAAAACTAACTTCTTGATTACCAAAGAGTTATTATAATGCTGTACTTACGATAACCAAATAGGAGAATTCTCATATTGAGTATTTTTTAATATTGTTTTGATTCCAACTGAGATGCCATATCGCAGACCCAGAAATGTGCCAGCAATTGTAGCAAAAGTATTGAGGGAATAAATTTTCAACAAACCTTGCCCTACCTCACCTATCACCTATTTTGTGGCAAGAAAAAATTATTTGCAAAGTTTGGGATTGCAACCCTACCCCCATTCCCTTATCTCTTATATTGAATTCAGGTCTTATAACATGCAGGGAATGTGAGTATTAATTTCACTTCTGTCTTCTCTTTCAAGAGACATAACTTAGTCACCTTCTATGACATACAGGGAATAGAGCAAATTTCTTTCCTCCCTATCTATTTTGGACATCTCCTTCCCCAAGAAATACACGGAATATAAGGGTGGAATTTGTTTTGCCCCATTACTAGAGATATTAAGACTTATTAACAAAAATGAAAACAAGAATATTATATGATGTCTTGTAGTTAATATTTATATTTTATATATTTCTCTAATACTTATATCAGAGCAATATTAGATCTTCAAGACTATTTCTTACAAAGCAAAATTTTCTCATATAATAGCTCTTATTTCCATTAAAAGGTTTATGTTCCTGGGTCATCAATATCATTCGGTTTTATGAAGTTTACTGTGATGTCGAGCCAAAGAGGCGAGCACTGGAAGCTGCAAATGCAGAACTGGCAGCTGCTCAGAATAGATTGGAAGCTATTACCTCAAAGATCAAGGTACTTTTTTCATTACAATCACTTAAAAGGTACTATCCTATAATTTTTAATAAATACAAACAAACTGATAATCCATAATGAAATATAAATGTAAGTTATGTTTTACTATAAATAAAAGAGAATATATCTTCATCTTTTCTTTGTTATTTGAATTAATTCATTTTTATGCATATACTCTTTTATCTATACAGCTGTCCCACTTCTTACGTGATTTACAGTAACATGGTTTTGAACATAAGCAGTCAAAAATTAAAAAAAATATATACATTTAAATTTTTATTCCCTAAAAAGTACTTTATAGTGACTATTGTGTTATTTTTACATAAATATGAATTCTATTAGGTACATTACAGTAATCTAAGCATGATTTTAGGTATATAGAGAGGTTGGAAATAGGTCATATGCAAAGTAGTGACACTTATGTGTAAGTGTTTAACATATGTCAGTTTTGACCTGTGCCACCAGTGGTGGAGCCAATTGACAGCTTGAGATGAGGGACAATTATTTATGTTTTCCTCTGTAGATGTACTGAACAATAGACATTTCTCAAAAAGGAGTAAGTTTTCTCTTTTCTTTAGAGCCTTGAAGAACAGTTGGGGCACTTGCAAGCCGAATTTGATAAAGCCACAGCCGAGAAAATGAGATGTGAGAAGGAAGCAAATAGTACAGCTCACACTATTGCCTTGGCAAACCGACTGGTTGGAGGGTTGTCTTCTGAGAAGGTGCGATGGGCGGAGGCTGTCGCTCAGTAAGTTCACTTTTAATTTATTTGAATATATATGTTTTATATACTGGACATGGCATTATTCTGTATATCTATCTCCTCAAGAACTATATTAAATATAATCTAAAACACTTAAAAATATTCACAATAACATATCCTTCTAACTTCTCCTGTCTTTCCCTTTTTGTTTAACAAAAGAATGCACACCTCAGCCAAAACTCTGCCCGGGGATATCCTTCTGGTAGCTGCCTTCATCTCTTACTCTGGCTGCTTCACTAAACAATACCGTATCGACCTCATGGATAAAATGTGGCTTCCTCTGTTACAAAAGCTAAATGTAAGCACTGTGATAAGCTCCTGCTCTTAAAATATTCTTAAATGTTTGCATTTGTTTAGGAGTAACTAATAGTTTGTTTCTTTTCAGAAATAGATTCTTGTGCTAGTTTCTAGTGAGTTTGCTTTGTTTAATTTATTAAATATCATTAACACTGAGATACCTTTTAAATTCATCCATAAAAAGAAAAAAATTTAATCATAATGTAAGTTTATTTTATCAGTTGAAATGCTCCAAGTACAGATTTCAGATAAGAGACATAATCTTCAGTACATCTAGACTCCATGGTAAGTATACACGTATTCTGCATCATCGAGTTGTACTAAAGTACTAATAACTTACTTAAAAATGTTCTCTCCTCATATGATATTATACATCTACGGTGACAACTGTGGGATTTTGCTGGACTCTGCTGCTTTGGAGCTGTCTTCAGGCATCCATTGAGAGATCTAAGAAGGTCTTTATGATTGGTTGTGTCTTGACTAATATAAATATTACTGTATATGTTGAAAGCGTGTCCTATGGCTTTGCTCCTACCCAGTGTTCTTCTCCCAGCTTTTTCAGAACTGATTTCATGATTATATGAATGATGTATCGTCAATGCATTTATCTTAGGCCATCTCTTTCAGTCTCGTAGTTCCAAGCATGATCAACCTGAATTCTAAAATAACTATTTTCCAATATTAAAAGTGTTGAATAAAATAAATTTGGTTCTTTACTGTGTAAAATTAAATTTATCAATTCACTTATCAAAATTTCTTCATTACCATCTCATTTAGCTATAAAAAATGTTCTTATTCAATTTGATGCCAATACTTCTTTATTAATTCTGCATCATTCTCTTCAAGCATTATATATCCTCTTCAGTAAAACTTTACTGTAGCTAAAACAGCACACTGTATGTACTTCTGAAGTCTCTTTGTTATTCAGTTAGAGCATCGTTTCTCACTACTGATGAACCATTACACCTGCTATGTGTTTCATTCCCTTCTCCACGCAAGTCTTCTTCACTATTTTTGTGTTAATCTCACTCTTTATTAGTGCGAATACTCCCAGAAGACTTTTTTGTCTTCTAATAAATACCCTGTAACAATCTCCATAATCACAGTCTATTTAAATATGCTGTATGTAATGTATATAGTAAACCATTAATTTGTTTATGTTTACCTTCACTTATTAAAGGCATCACCAATGCTTATATCTTCCCTCAAAACTATACATGCATTTAATACAAACATTACATTCATTTAGCAAATATCAATTATCATCTGTTCTTACACTAGGAATACACCTTCTTCCATTCTGCAAAAAATATTCCTTTAAAGCTCCAACTTGTGCCTGATAATCTTGAATATAAAGTGGAACCTCAGTTTTCAAACCTAATTAATTCCTAAAAGATGTTTAAAATCCAAAATGTTCTAAAACTAAAACAATTTTTCGGTAGGAATGAATGTAAAATGGTTCAATCCGTTCTTGGACTCCCGGCAATTGCTTCTTTAAATCTTCATCACTGTGCTTAATGCATAAATTTGTACACTGTAACAATGAAAATTATTAAGTTTTACACAAAAAGAAGAAACATAACACATATATGTAACACATACAGAAAAATTTCATTAATCTTACCTATTTGGGGAAGAGTTATAGGTGTACAGTAATTGGAAGAAGGGGGTGTTTGTTATTCCACATCTTCAATTCTCTGGTAGCTTTGTTTGAGAAAAGTGCAGATTGTGCTTGTGCCATACAATATTTCTCACCTAAATCGGGGCTCTAACCACTTTACTTTCCACTTTGGAGTTATCAGTTACCTTCTTTGGCCCCATGGTGGCATATTTAATAACATTATATTTCAAATACACAATGACACACAAGACATTGCACTGCAAATTCACATAGAGATCTGCACTGAGCAGCAGGTGCAGCATAACTAAGACTTAGCCCACATGGTGATCACGTGGCTTCCCGTTCAAAAACCAAGACAACATTCGAAAAGCAAAGCATTTCTTGCTCAGATAATTCATTCCAAACCAAACTGCTAGTGATGTAAGGCATTCGAAAACCAAGGTTCCATTGCATATAGTTTTCAGAAAAATTTTGTTTTCACAAGATGAATCTTACATTATTTTATCAATGATTATTACCATTCATAAGATGTTAGTGCTCATCCAAATTTACTTTACCTTCATGTTACTTAATGTTTATTCCTTACTGCCCATATCTTTCATTTGCTATTCTATTATCTACATAATGTTTGATGTCTTGTAATGTATATATTCCATGTATTTTTTTTCCCACCTGATCCTAAGGAGGTTAGTTCTCTCGTCTGTAGTGAGTTGTTAAGACCTTTTTAATGTTTGTCTTTTCATATGTTTTATGTTTTCTAGTTTGGTGAATCTCTGTAATATGTGATTTCTTGAGAGTACTTATGTGACTCTGAATTACATTATATATGTAATGTATTTACATTCATGTCAAAATGTCAGATAATGGTGGCCAATACTGGATTCTCAGAATTACTGATTTTAAGAATTTAATTTCTATATTAGAATGATAGTAAAAAGTAAATTTACATACAAAAATTTGAGAAGTACACTCGAACTTTGTACAGATTTCCAATATTTAGTTATCTGTGACATTTTGCCAATACGGTTTCAAATTCCTACTTTCAAATTCATACCTGCTGTATTTCAATATTTCTCTATATATTCATGTGTCATTTCCAATATGCCTAATACTTGTAGTACTATATATTTGTCCTATGTATCCTAATGTATGTATTAATTCCTATTTTCTAATCTCATACTATATGTATTTCCATTTATCTCCGTATATTCATGTCTAATTTCCCTTATGCTTGAAATTTGTAGTCTCCATATATCTGTTCCATGTATCCTAATCTATGTGTTAATGCCTACTCTAATCTCGTACATAATGTATTTCCGTATTTCACCTTTTCTATATGATAGTTAAAATGCCTAGATTCTGTTTTTTTATGTCTAATATCTCTCATGCCTAATACTTGTGGTACCATATGTATGTCTTGTACCTCATTCTTGTAGTACCATATATTTGTTCTATTCATCCTAATCTATGTGTCCATTTTTATTGGTTAAACCTGATATGTATTTCCAATGTTCTCTTTTTATCTATTTATTTTCATGTAGATACAAGTGTAGTTTTCATGTGTTTATGTATTTTTTGTATTATCCTGACAACTACTCTCATTATGAAAAAACAATCTACATATTCTCTTCTATAAAATCTATATACATATTCATCAATATCTTTAAGAAAGCATTCGCTGAAATCAGATTTAAAGAATTTTTATATTCTACGTTGCATTTTAAATAGTCTTTGCGAATTAAATAATGACACCAATAATTACAATATAAATATTACTGGATATCTGATGTAGTTTCATATCATACCTATTTTTATCACCACATTAATAATACTAATTCTAGTAGCTATAGTATGAGTAACTTTGGTACTTAAATTTTGTCACTGTTCTTGTAAGTTTATTCATAAACAATAGTAATTTCATTATGGATTAAATATATTATTTTGTAAGTGAAAATGTTGTCAGTGGTCTTATAGATATAAATCAGTACCTATGATAGAATATGATAAAATAATCATCGTTTTGTATTACTAATAGACCCCATTATGGGGGTGGACACAGATAGTGTGGGACTGGCACCCCACGCTTGGTTGATCACAGGTCTGTGAACTCCTGAGTCGAGTATTCTAACGTTTTCGTTAACGTGGTTCCTCGCCTAAGATATAATAATACCATTAACTACTTTAATAGATTTATAGTATTTGTTATAATAACCACTGGTCCTCAATCTTCAACTTTTTGGCTATAACTAAGAAACTACAAGTGAAACCATTTTCAGCAGGTGCTTTCTTGCAAGTCATATGATATAAAAGTATCTACTTAGTCACTCTCATATGTACCTTTTTCTTATTAATTAATTTGTACTTTTTTCTACTTAATTCTTTTGTGCCTTCTTTAATAATATCTTGTGTACCTTTCTCTTATTGATTTCCTGTATATATAATTGATCTTATTAATCTATTTGTACTTTTCTCATTAATTTTTGTGTACCTTTTTCTTATTGGACCGTTCGGCCCTCTATTATATTATGTACTTTTATCTTATTAATTCATTTAAACCTTTATTTCTCTTACTCATTCTTTTGTACCTTTTTCTAGTTATATGTTTCTTCTGTATGTCAGCATGAAAGATTTCCTCCTGTAAAGAAGTGATTTTCAGTCCATTTGACCTGGAACACTATGTGTGATTTGAAAGACACACACGTGTGCCTAGGGAATCTGGGGGATGATCTAATACAACATCTCATTTTAATCATTTTATTAATAAACAGCAACAGATACTAAATACATCTATTGAAATTCAGGAGTAACGCTATTTTGCATAAACAATTTATTTAAAAGTTGGGTTATTTGATCCATAAACTATCATAATAACTTGTTCCGTATTTTTAACGGTACTTTTCTTGGAAAATTGATGGCGAATTATGACAATTTTCACACCAGATTAAATGTTCCTTGTGCAGAAAAAAAGATTGAAAATCGCTAACATTAAAAAATTTACCAATCGGAGTAGAGTCTTATGTTTCAGCTTTCTTTCCTTGATTATTTTAGCCAAGTAAAATTGTCTATTTTTTTCGGTGTCTACTTTAGAATCAATCATTCTTTGCCCTTCTCTGGCCTGTCAAGGGATTGACTCTGTAGATTATAGTTCTCCAGCACATTACACTAGAAGTATACACAGTAGTTTGTTGTGTAATGCAAAATGCTTAATGTAATTATAATATATAATGATACTATAATTACTAAACTAGAGATAGATAATATAATTTTAATATTATAATACTATATATATTATATTAAAGATAGATAGAAATAATACATGAAGGAGCTAGTACTCTTTTCAAATACTAAAATATAAACTCTCTAATATATGTAGAATCTAAAGTGCTTAAGCATTTTCTGATAATTTCATTTTTATTAATGCTATGGCATTCATGATTTTCAATGCTAAACTAAGAGAGAGAGAGAGAGAGAGAGAGAGAGAGAGAGAGAGAGAGAGAGAGAGAGAGTTACAAGGAGAGGCAAGGTCAGGATTATTACCTCAAGGACCTTGCAGTCCATACCAAGGAGATACTTCATACTGTTTGGTAATACATACACAGTACACACTGTGTGCATGATTCTGTCTAGATTTCTTTTGAGCTGGTCCATGGTAGTGCTGTTCACATCACTCTCTGGAAATTAATTCCAGGTCAAGCAGATTTTGTACTTGAAATTTTCACATAGGCTAGTGTTAAATCTTTTAGTTTCCATCCATTGCTAAGAGTGGAAATTGTATTCGGACCGAATCATTTTTGTGGTCAACATTGTCAGACCCATTCAGTATTTTAAATACTTTAGCGAGCTGACTTCTCATTCTGCAAATTTCTGATTAGAACAGTCCCAGAGCCTTAAGTACAGGTAACTATACCTCTTGATAGAAGGAATGAGTTTTGTAGGCCTAGCCAGAGAGAGAGAGAGAGAGAGAGAGAGAGAGAGAGAGAGAGAGAGAGAGAGAGAGAGAGAGAGAGAGAGAGAGAGAGAGAGAGAGAGAGAGAGAGAGAGAGAGAGAGAGAGAGACTTAAAAAAAGCTCTTAATTATAGTTTCTTTGGCAAATGTATTGCAAATTAAAGCATGATAATGATGGTGTCATAGCTAAAATCATACTTCAATATGAAGAGTAATTAACACCTTTAGATCAAGCAGCAGTTCATAATCTAGTAACTAACAAGCATAAAGGACACTTAAATTAATTAATCTAGAAAAGCCAAGTGCCTAAAAACAAAGAATCTAAAATACAGTAACAGTCTGTATAGCCATTTTATATTCATATCCATAATACTAATAATATTCTCTCATCGTTTTACAGCCGCCTATTCCTATAACACACAACCTCGATGCCATCAAGCTACTGACTGACGATGCCACGATCGCTGGTTGGAATAACGAGGGATTACCTTCGGATCGCATGTCCACCGAGAATGCCATTATCCTTACCAATTCAGATCGTTGGCCTTTAATTATAGATCCTCAGGTATTTTATCAGTTTAATTTTCATAATTTACTTTATTGATAACAAAATTCACAGGAATTGGTGTGTTCCTGTTTACCTGTTGCTGTCTTTTTCATAGACAGTATAACACTGCTTGCTGATATATATCACTATTAAACCATATTATGGGGGTGAACATAGACTACTTAAAAGTTGGGGAATAAAGGCTGGATGCTTTTTCTAAAGACCCGTGGTGGCCCTGTCACTTCCCTGTGCTATTGCGGTCCCCCCATTTTGATATCTAGAAGATTTAAATACAGCATATTTCAGCATCAAGTATCAGATAAAAGATTCAAGTCTTAAATTTTTACAATGGCTTGAAGATGCGTTGCAAGGAATGACCAAATAAATACCCTCTGAAAGTTTCTTTTC
This sequence comes from Halocaridina rubra, assembly GCA_037179515.1. Taxonomy (NCBI): domain Eukaryota; kingdom Metazoa; phylum Arthropoda; class Malacostraca; order Decapoda; family Atyidae; genus Halocaridina; species Halocaridina rubra. Next base: position 57,744 of record JAXCGZ010018927.1, on the reverse strand, counting down.
TCTTCAAAATCTCCGAAATTATGAACTTCATTTTCAGTCCATATATAAAAGAAGATGAAATATCTTGTTTCAGAGATTATATTACATAAAAAAGATAAAAATATAAATGCCTTCCATCATTTACAGTTACAAGGCATCAAGTGGATAAAAGCAAGATATGGTGATGCTCTCGTTGTGGTGCGCCTTGATCAGAAAACTTGTGTGGACGTTCTTGAATCTGCAATCACTAAGGGGAACACTGTACTCATTGAGAATCTTCCTGAGAGTCTTGACCCTGTCTTGGATCCTCTCATTGGCAAGAACCTGATAAAGCGTGGAAGGTGATACTGTGTATATTTCTGTAAAAATGAGTAATCAGTCAAATTTTTGGGTTTCTCCTGGCAGGGGTTACCACAGCAGATCAGTTGTCCCCAAACTGCCTTATTATCTGCATCCTCCTCTGTCACACCACACACCCCTATGTCCTCCCTCACCACATCTATAAACCTCCTCTTTGGCCTATCTTTCCCACACTTGCCTGCCACCTCAATCCTCAGTATCATTCTCCCAATATAACCCTCATCCCGCCACATCATACACCCATACCATCTCCTACATGTGCTTTCCCTCTGAAATACTCATTATTCATCCTGTCCTTCCTTATCATGCTCAAAGAAAACTATAGCATCTTCAACTCTGCCATCCCCTAGAAATAATTGATACTTATTCTTTACTTTCTTTTACTTTATACAGTAGAACCTATTTTTTTTTAGTCAATTTTTCTCATCATCAATAAGCTGCAAACATTAATCAGTTTTGCAGGTGTCTGTAAGGTAACACAAAATCTCTTTGATGAATCAACCAGATAGTTTTCTGCACAACTAGAGTATCATTTGAAGTTTAGTCCTCTTTGGTAGTGGTCTCTATTCTAAAATCAGTATGCATATACATACTTAATAAAATAACCGCAATCCCCCATGTAAGAGGGTGGCTGAGTCAAATCACACATTCACCAGAAGCTAATGCTTATACATTATATGTAAACTGTTCCACCACTGATCTGATAATGCACCATTTTATATGTCATAATTAATCCCCAGTCAAATGGGGGTAGACAAAGACATGTTGGAGCTGGGAGATTTAGACCGGTACCCTTCTTAACGGTGGAACCGAAGCCACGTTAGTTGCTTGCTGACTCATGCACTCTACCACTGAGCTACCATGACCCACATTATTGATCTTACTATAGAAATCTACTGTACATTATCTCTACCTTAAACCCAAGCATGAGTTTTAGTCTGACTGATTTCAGATAACTAAGGAAGTAAATATGTGCTAATTTTTCTTCTTTACTATGCCTTTCAGAGCTCTGAAAATGGGTGATCGTGAGATCGAATACAATGCTTCATTCCAACTCATCTTACACACCAAATTAGCTAATCCGCATTACAAGCCCGAATTGCAAGCACAGTGTACCCTCATAAACTTTACTGTCACCAGAGATGGCCTCGAAGATCAACTTTTAGCTGAAGTTGTGAAAGCTGAAAGACCTGATCTTGAAGAACTGAAGGTGGGGATATGTATAATTTACCCATCCTGATCATGAATATTTGATAAATACTATATTCATTGTAAAGAATTTTCTTTGCAATCTTTTAAAAGTTGTTTCACCAATATTTCTTTTATAATTCCAGTATAATTTGACCAAACAGCAAAATGATTTCAAAATCCAATTGAAACACCTTGAAGATGATCTCCTCAGTCGGTTGTCCTCTGCCGGGGGTAATTTCCTGGGAGATACTGCCCTAGTGGAGAACTTGGAACATACAAAGGCAACTGCTCAAGAGATTCAGGAAAAGGTGCGGTACTGTAAATAAGAACAATTATTGGCCACCATGGCCAAGTTGGTAACGTGAATGAGTTTAATTCATCAGGTCCTTGGTTTGGGACCTGCTACGGTCTGAGGTTAGAAAGGGCATTCACTCAGGATAACGGCTGCACTTACCAAAACCAAAGTCCTTCGAAAGAAAGCAACATCCTAGTCCTCCACAGAAAAGGAACTCTGTGACATAAAACTGAATCATCATTTCACTGTATTTAGGAACATTTACATTTCATATCAATTAGTAGGGAAGAAAAACATTATTATCATGTGAGACTGAGTTTTGAATATCAATCAGTTTTATATTAGAATTACTATTCTCCAAATACGATAGTTTCTCATTCAACATGGTTTTATGAATCTTGATAATCTATTATTTTATGTAGTTGATGCTTGTATAAAAAGCATGCATACTGAAAAAGTCATATTAACATTACAATGTAAATTTTCTCCTAAAACGTTTATTTTCACAGAGAAGGATGTTTTAGAACTGCAGTGTTAAAAAAAGTTGAAGCCCTTATAACAAATATGTAAACTAACATGGCCAAACTAGCTTCAGAATGTAAATTTTACACAAAAGCCATTATTATACGCAAGAATGGAGCAGCTTCACAACTTCATATTTCCAGGTGGCTGAAGCCCGTGTGACAAGCGTTCAAATTGATGAGGCCCGAGAATTATACCGTCCGGCAGCTGCAAGGGCCTCACTACTTTACTTCATACTCAACGATCTCCACAAAATAAATCCTATCTATCAATTTTCACTTAAGGTTCGTTTATAACATATCCACAGTTAGAATTTCGTGATACATAAGCATTTAGAATGTACTGTAATTATCAGTCCAAGTAGAATTTAATGATAAGCAATAAAGAATTTTACTTTTAAGCATGTTGACATTAATCATGAGCTTATATATATATATATATATATATATATATATATATATATATATATATATATATATATATATATATATATATATATATATATATATATATATATATATATATATATATGGAATTATTATTGATATACACTATTTCCGCATTTAATGTGTATTTCAGGCTTTCCGCGTTGTATTCCACAAAGCTATTGACCGCTCCGAAGCAAGTGACGAGGTTGGTATTCGTGTTAGAGCCCTTATAGACACAATCACTCACAGCGTCTTTTTGTATACTACAAGAGGTCTCTTTGAGAAGGATAAACTCATATTTGCTGCTCAGATGACATTCCAGGTACTGAACCCATGAAGTATTTGAAAATTTAGGAATGTCAGGAACTGTTATGTCTCATGTCTCATACCCGACTAGAAAATATGTTTTTACATCACTGTGCAGAAAACAAGCAAACCAAGAAAAGAGTGTCTAATTAGGGAATGACATAAACCCAGAATATGGAAATAGTATAGATAAAGGAATTATCATGCTCTTAACAATTTCCGTTTCAACATTTATGAGTTTGTTGGGTTTCACTAATTTGCTTCTTACCTCTAAATTATATTATTCCAGGTCCTTGCTTCCCAAGGTGATGTTGGTACCATGGAATTAGATCTTCTGTTAAGATTCCCAGTACAACCAAATGTTGTTTCCCCAATACCATTCTTGACAAATAACAACTGGGGTGCTATTCGTTCACTATCCCAAGTAGATGAATTCAGGTAGGTACTCCTTTTCACTGTGGTTGACTCAAGCATGGTGATGAGGAATTGTGGCAGCTCTTTATCCCCAAGAATCTGTGAGGAGTGTTTGATGTATATTAGATTCTGGTAAATATGTGTGATTTGAGTCGGTCATTCCCTTGCAAGGAGGGCTGTGGCCATTGTTTACATATGTACTTAAAGTATGATGACACAAAAGGTCATCCTCTCTGCCCCAAATTCATGACCTTCTTTCTTTACATTGCCAGAAACTTGGATCGAGACATAGAAAACAGTGTGAAGCGTTGGCGAATGTTTTGTGAGTGCGAAGCTCCTGAGCGTGAGAAGCTGCCTGGTGACTGGAAAAGCAAATCAGACGTTCAAAGACTGGTGATTTTAAGAGCCCTAAGACCGGATCGTATGACAAATGCCATGCAGTAAGTATGTTCTGTTTATTCACTTAATATATCTGGAACATTGTTATTGGCAATTTTCTCTAAGTTGGACGAAGTCTATCAAATATAATCTTAATTAATCATTAATGAATCGATTAATAAATTGGGGAATGATAGCTGTTTAGCTATTAGTATTTGTATCATACTTTGCTTTACTCAGGAGGAAAACAGGCAATGTTAATTATACCATCATTTTTATTGGAACATATGATGTCCTGTCTCTTTGGAGTTTATTCAATAGTTATACTGCCAGTTTTACAGAAACATCAGTATGTCCTGTCTCCTGCTACAGTTTTTCAGTATTATACCACCATATTTACAGCAACATCATTAAGTCCGCTCTCCTCTTACAGGTTGTTCATAGAAGAAAGAATGGGGCGCAAATATGTTGAAGGAGAAAACATTGACTTTTCTCAGAGCTACGAGGAGTCAGGACCCTCAACTCCAATCTTCTTTATTCTGTCACCAGGTGTAGATCCTCTGAAGGTATGTGCTGGATTTCTTAACCAGTAATGATAAACATTAATCACAGAAATTAATTTCTCATGAAAATATGCATTATGAGGTATTACATATTTGCTGTCACTTTTAAATAATGGCAAATAAATTATATAACTTTAAAATTTATTAGATTATTAAGAGGAAGTAAGATGCTCCTTTGACACACTTCATGATCCCTCTCTCTTTCTTAAGTTATTCTGCTTGAATTCATTAGGAAGTGGAGCAGCTAGGTCACAGCCTGGGTTACACTTGTGAGAACCGAAGATTACATAACGTTTCCTTGGGTCAAGGTCAAGAAAAAGTTGCTGAAGAGGCCTTAAAAATAGCTGCAAAGGAAGGTCACTGGGTTATTTTGCAGGTGAGCTGTAAGATGTATCACTAACAAGCAAATTTTTTCAAGAACTTTCCATTATGAATGGGAACTTCCATGACTAGATTAAAAACTGCTCTTCCATACCAAACAAACTGATTTCAAGCCTATCTTCACCATATGCATTAAGAAGGATATCCAGACTTAATTCCCCAGCTCCAATCTATCTGTGTCCACCCCCTTGGTGAAGAAGTGAAATTTTCACTTACATATTAAGGAAAAGGAAAAACGGTAGATATCTACATCTTTGAACCATTACCAGTTCTGTAAGTATAAACCATACACCACTGATAATGGCACGCCATCGGTGAAGTCACCTGTACCATGAGTTCAGTCAAAAGAATATACTTGAATATGCCTGTCGTTTGGCTCTGTTGTCTAAAAAAATCTTGTGATGTACAAACTAAGGAAAACAAGGCAATGTACATTAAAGAGATATGTCATATTGAATGTTATGAATGTATTATTTCTCCTGGCATAAGTTCCCTGTCCGTTTACCTTGTGGATAACCCGAGCAGGGTGGTGGGGGATAATTGTGGAAGCCCTTTATCCCCAAGGAGCCAAGAGAAGTGATCAGGTTGTATTTGCTTCTGATGAATGTGTGCTTTGACTAGACCATCACCTTACAAGAGGGATTGCAGGAGTTGCATATATATGTTTGTATGTATGAAACAGACTTCACTAAGCTCAGCATCTATTCTAATTATATGAAATAATCATGCAAAATGATAATTTTTATTCATTACAGAATATCCACTTAGTAAGACAGTGGCTCCCTCGTCTGGAGAAGAAATTAGAAGCCCATTCAGACGTGGCTCATAGCGATTATCGTGTCTTTATGAGTGCTGAACCCGCAAACAGACCTGAGAATCATATTCTTCCACAGGTATGAAAGTAATTTTATAATTTTCATTGATTTACTTCAGAAAAAATAAGGATTAGTTTATATTATTAACAGTCATAAAATTTTTAAAAGTCATTTTTTCTGTACGTCTCCATGCACTCCACCAATGTTCTCTTTTTCCGGGAACCGCCCTGATGCATATTCACATTCGTGATCTGTTTAACAGGTTTTATAGGCAATTAGCATAGGCAGGGCATGATTAAGCTGTGTTACATCCATTCTTTATCTCAGTTGTGGCCACCCTGCTATCTTCATGAATTATAGTATCATATATGATTAGAAATCATATTGATTTCAATCACCTTTTCTGTTTTAACAATTAATGCTTAGATATTGATTTTTTCCCCTAAGGGCATCTTGGAATCAGCCATTAAAATTACAAATGAGCCCCCAAGAGGAATGCAAGCAAACCTTCACAAAGCACTGACAAATTTCTCTCAAGAGACGCTAGAAATGTGTTCCAAGGAGGCTGAGTTTAAGTCCTTACTCTTCTCTCTATGTTACTTCCATGCTTGTGTTGCTGAAAGAAGAAAATTTGGTGCTCAAGGGTGGAACAGACCTTATCCCTTTAATACAGGTTTGCAAATAATAATAAGAAAAAATAATAAAAAAAATTTGTAGTACCATAGGTTTTCTCGGTAGTAGTAGTAGTATGCTTTCCAAAATGAATTAAAAAAGTTGCAGATTAATTTACCATATGTATATTTCACAAAGATTAATTTTTTAAATGCACTTTTCCCTATATTCCAGGTGACCTAACAATAAGTGTGAATGTGCTCTACAATTACTTAGAAGCAAATAGTAAGGTTCCTTGGGAAGATCTGCGATACCTATTTGGTGAGATTATGTATGGCGGCCACATAACAGATGACTGGGATCGCGTTCTGTGTCGAACATATCTAGAAGAATTTCTCCATCCTGACCAAGTTAGAGTTTAAAGTTTTTGCATATTTTTAAAATACAAAGCATTTTTGTTTCTGATTTCTGTATTATTCAAAACTTTAATGTTACTGATTCCTGTAATATTCAAAACTTTAATGTTATTCCTTTCCCTAACATTCAAAACTTTAATGTTTATAGTATCTGTAATATTCAAAACTTTAATGGCATTAATTTCTGTTAGGTCATGCGGTTAGTAAGTTTTAAGTGTAAAAAGAAAACAGTCTGTGCTTTTCAATGTACCAAACCGCCCTTTGTTTGTGCCCAGTAACAAAACTTAATTATTGCATAAACCAAGAATGAGGGCAATTTTAACATAGACGGCAAACCTTCCTAAGAGACAGAATCTTTAATATTCCTCCATGTCCCCTTCGAGCCCTCTGAAGTCCAAGGCAGTCCCTAAACCCCTTGCTGATATTGGCTTCCTTTTATTAACTCGTAAGGAGCCCCAAGAATTTCCATTTAGCACTGTCACTAGTACCTAATTGATATTTCCATTTTTCCAGCTTGATGGTGAACTGAACCTGGCCCCTGGCTTCCCTGCTCCACCTAATCTGGACTATTCAGGGTACCATAGCTACATAGACTCCTGTCTTCCTTCAGAGTCTCCACATTTATATGGTCTCCATCCAAATGCAGAAATTGGTTTTCTCACTATGACTTCTGAACATCTATTTAAAACAGTTTTTGAGCTCCAGCCTAGAGATATGGGTAATTCTGGAGGTGTGGTTATTACCAGAGAAGATAAGGTAATGTACATATGTCTGTGTCGACTCTCTTACACATGTGGTGGATTATGAATAAGTAACAAAAAATATGAGTACACTAAATATTTGGTTATATTGTGATGAAATTATCTTTATCTCTAAGTTTCATATAGCTATAAACCTTGCAAAGTTTTTGTATGCTTAGACAGTTAAGATGTAACTTTCCTCAAATTAGACCATCTTACATTTCTCTATGCTTAGAAAAACAATATATATAACACTAAGTTTGTGGCATAAGTAAATTTAATAATGCATTCCATACCTTATCATTAACGTAGGTGAAACAAACACTTGACGAGATATTAGAAAAACTTATGGAAGAATTTAACATGGTTGAAATCACTGGAAAAGTTGAAGAGAGGACACCATATGTCCAAGTGGCATTCCAGGAGTGCGAGAGAATGAACGTACTGACACGCAGCATAAGGACTTCTCTTAAGGAATTGGATCTTGGATTTAAGGTAAGAATTTCCTTTTTGTAAGTTTTTCCCCTAATATCATTTGATAAAAGTATGGGTAAGGGATATCTTGTTACAGATGAAATTAAACTTTGAAATAATAATTGTCGAGGTTTATATCTTTGCTTAATATGACAAGTAAGTTTCTTCTTTAGGGAGAGCTCAAAATGACATCCACAATGGAAGAATTAGCAGAAGCGCTATTTTTGGATCAAGTTCCTGAAACCTGGGCCAGTAAAGCTTATTCCTCGACATTTGGTTTGACTGCTTGGTATGCTGATTTGCTTTTGAGAATGAAGGAGCTTGAAACGTGGGTGGGAGACTTTCAGGTATGTCCTACTCAGCACACAAAGACTTGTACTTACTGTTATCCTTTCCAGTTTTTGTAATGAGTGTGATACCAGATGGGGCAAAGAAAATTGCTCTCATCTGGACCAGGCATCAAGAAAACATACGTGAGAACAAGTTCCTGAGCCAAATATGAAGTGCAAACTATGCAATGCAGTCTCTGCACTCATCAGAGGATATAGCAGTGATCATAGTGTCTCGGTGGGTCACACCTTATGACAGCTCATATTATAAGTTCAGTGCTCCCTCTTTTATCGTGGGGATTAGGTTCCAGGACCGGCGGCGGTAGGTGAAAATCCGCGAAGTAGAAGCACCATATATACATTGGTATTTTACATTCATTTTTACCTTTACTGTATAAACCCTCCCTGCACTGTTAACAAACCACCCATTACTTTATTAATAACAGCATGCAAGCGTAAATTTATATGAACGTGATAGGTAAGCTTTCTGTGAATGAGGTGATGATGACGTGTACATACTCCACAGCCAATGACAGCTTTATAGTTGCTTTTTGGGAGAGAAGAACGTGGGAATGGGGAGTTGCTGTAGCTGTTTCTTCTTTTGTGCGAAGATGGTCTTGTAAGGAGTCATGGTATCGTCGATAATGTTGTAGAAGTGCACCAAATGAAACATATTATAGTCATGCTCCTGAGACAGTTGTTGGAGTTCTTTCGCCGTGTTATACATGGCTGCAAGACGTTCGAGTGTAAGGCCAGGTTTTTCGACTTCTTTGTGCATTTCCTCTGGTTGTTCTTCTTCCTCTTCTTCGCTCGCTGAAATTGTCATTTCCTCCAAGTCTTCATCAGTAAAAGGCTGCGAGTGGCAGTCGATCAGTTCATTCACGTCTTTGTGAGTCATATATTTAAAGCCTTCTCCTCCTAGAAATGCAGCCAACTTCACAGCTTTCGCAACTGACGAGTTATGGACTTCGTCAGGAGCGAATCCCTTGTAGTCGTAGATGACTTCCAGTCACAATTTCTTCCAGCTGGCATTGATTGTGGCCAGCTTCATCTCTTTGATTGCATTCTGAATATTTTGAATGCATGTAGCAATCGTGTAGTTACGCCAGTATGTCTTTAGTACGAATTCTTTGTCCGCATCCATAGAGTCAACCAGGTTTGCCAGGGCATTTCATGTGTAGAGGACCTTGAATGCCCGAATAATGCCTTGATCCATAGGCTGAATCAGTTATGTCGTATTTGGTGGCAGGAACTCTACCAGAACACTGTCATATTGGAGATCAGTTGCGTGGCCACCAGCATTATCCATCAAAAGAAGGACTTTAAATTCAAGGCCCTTCTCCGCCAGATAAACTTTGACCTGAGGGATAAAGCTGGTGAAACCAGTCCGATGCGAGGCTTTTTGTGATCCAGGCCTTAAGGTTATATCCAATACACGAGCAGCAGATTCTTGTTTTTATTCTTTAAAGCCCTAGGGTTCTGAGACTTGTAGATAAGCTTGGGCTTTTACATGAAGCCCGCAGCATTCCTGCACATGACGAGGGTAATGCGGTCTTTGTGCACTTTAAATCCCGGGGCTTTAGCTTCTTTCTTGAAGAGAAAAGTGTGAAATGGCATTCTCTTCCAGAATAACCCAGTCTCATCCATGTTAAAGACTTGCTTAGGAGCATATTCGCCTTCAGCGATAACTTTCTTGAAGTCGTTCTTTACATATTCTCCAGCTGCAGCTGTATCTGCAAAGGCAGCTTTGCCATAAATCAAAACGCTCTTTAGGCCATAGCATTTTTGAAATTTGGCGAACCATCCCTTGCTTGCAACGAACGATGGTTTCCTCGGTGGAAAATCGCTGGAGGGTCCTGGTTGTGGGCAGTCGATTTCTTTTTGTTTCTCCTCCTCTTCAAGGTCGCCACTGTCGTCGTCGGGTTCATTTGCAGCGAATGTCTCTTACAGCTCCTTTGCCTTTGTTTGTATGATATGGGTGTCTAAACTGATGTTCTTCTTCCTGCAATCAGCAATCCACAGGGCTAAAGCAGATTCCATCCGCACTATTATCTTATTGGGGGGTGTTACGACCTTCTTCGCTGTTTTACTAAAAGCAATAGTCACTGTTTTCCTGATATTTGCCTAGCCCTTTTTTAATGTATCAAACGGTAGATTTGTTGATGCCGAAATGGCAGCCAACATCCGTGAACCTTCTTCCTTCCTTCAATATATCTAACAGTTTTACCTTTTCTGTTATGATCAACATCTTCCTTTGCCGTTTAGGCTTACTACCAGAAGCCTTAAAAGATGAAGGACACTTGGGAGGCATTGCAGAGGTTGAAATACAAAAGTTTCACAAAATCACAAGCACAACGTATTAAGAAGCACAACGCGAACGGCGCACACGTGAGTAGACTGTACGGGTGAGGTGAGACAATGGAAGATGCTGGGAGAATGAAGCTTCAGTCAAAAAGCCAATCAGACCCCATTGATACAGAACATACAGAAAAACAATTCTGTGATTCATCGTCTCCCACCCATCAGCCAATAGCATCCCATGTACTATCTCACGTAGGTGCGACTCTTTGCGTTTTCCAAGATGCCGATATTGTGTACGCTATCGTACAAAAGTTTACATGGTGCAATACTGTGAGTTACATATTTAAATTTATGTTTTTTACTATTTTTTACTGTTTTATTATTCTTAGGCTAGGAAATACTTTTTTATCAATAAAATAATGAAAATACTGGAAATTTTAATATGTACTAGCTCACGTAGGTGCGACCGTTTTTGTTTTCTGATACGCCAATACCGGTATCGTATTTTACACGGTGCAGTACTGTGAGTTACATGTTTAAATTTATGTTTTTTTTACTATTTTTTACTGTTTTATTATCTTAGGCTAGGAAATACTTTTTTTTATCAATAAAATAATGAAAATACTGGAAATTTTAATAAGTACTATCTCACGTAGGTGCGGCGACCCTTTGCGTTTTCCAAAACACCAATACCAGTATCGTACATTCTATGGTGCAGAGTTACATATTTAAATTTATGTTTTTTACTACTTTTTACTGTTTTATTATTCTTAGGCTGGGAAATACTTTTTTTTATCAATACAATAATGAAAAAGTATTTTTTTAAATAAAATAATGAAAATACTGAAAATTTTAATATTTCCACATATCGTGGATTCTCGCATATACCCAGAAAAAAAAGCTCTCCAAAAAAAAAACGTGATGCACTGATTTCGCAAAAGGTGAATAGCGATATAGTGAGGGATCACTGTATTTACGTAATTGCATTCACAGGAAAAAGCCCTATGCTCGTAACTCCTCGTTCTTCTTGTGTATTTATTTTTTTTATCTCACTGACACTTATCACATCTGATATTAAAACTATAAATGCCATTAGTATTCCCATTATCAACTATTCTTACATTTAAAAAGTATCTCTTCACATCCTGCAAAGAAGTTTTCCTAAAAAAATTCAGAATATAACCTCGATCTCTAAAGCTGACTGTATCTAAGTCTCGCTCCCTATTCACTCTGTCAAAACCGTGGAGAAATCAAGTATTGTTCCCAAATACCTCCTTTTTCTTCTAGCTTTGTGTGGTGATATGTGTAACTCCTTCGGCATTTCCTCATAACCAAGACACATATCTTTGTAATAAGCTTGAAAGCATGTGTTTGCCTCTCTCTAAATTGTTTTTTATGTTCTTCCATGTGTGGATTCTAGAAAAGTACAAGCAAGCAAAGACCTCACTTAAATTATGTGAATATTTCTGAGAGGGTGATTTTCATCCCTCATCACTACAAGGGTGCAGGGAGTCACTATCATCACATATGTGCTGGTTAATAAAACGACAAAACAAGAAAAAATTAATGATTAGTCTAATCTTCGATGAATTTCAGGTACCTCCAGCCGTATGGTTAGCAGGATTTTTCAACCCTCAGAGTTTCTTGACAGCCATTATGCAAAGCACAGCTCGTAAATGTGAATTACCCTTGGATCAGATGTGCCTACAGTGCGATGTCACTAAGAAAAATAAAGAAGATTTCACGTACGTATCGACACGATAATCGAACGTTTTACTTCAGTTACATGTGTACCTTAATTTTTTACAAAAAGAGAATAAGGCTGTCATGAAATTAGAAACTTACAAGTGATAAACTATAATAGTATAATGGATATTTCCATATTCTTTGTACACCGGACATCTGGCTAATACCCATTGGGTTAAACTACAATGTAAGATAAGCTTTAATTGAAGCAGAAGCCTAACCCAAATCATTATGGAATTTTTGGTTCCATTTTTAAACAACTAATGACCTGAAACATGCTACCGTTGAATTAATAGTGGTATAAATTATATAACAGGTCACCACCTCGTGAGGGAGCCTACGTCCATGGTCTCTTCTTGGAGGGTGCTTCGTGGGACCTCGAAAACTCCATTCTGGTTGACTCTCGTTTGAAAGAGTTACATCCCACCATGCCTGTCATGTTCATCAAGGTAGATTTTCTTCGCACTCTTTAAAACTATTAACTTGATAGACCCAGCAATCAAATTTGCAAATTTTGTATATGCAATTCATTACTGCTTTGAAAAATCTATTTATAATGCATATGATGGAAAATATTCATGAGATAAATTATTATTATTGTTATTATTATTATTATTATTATTATTATTATTATTATTATTATTATTATTATTATTATTATTATTTTTATTTTTATTATTATTATTATTATTATTATTATTATTATTATTATTATTATTATTATTATTATTATTATTATTCATCCCTTGTCTAAAAGAAGAAATGTTCTAACTTCAGAAAAAAAGCCTCTCGTATGATAAATAATCTTCATTATCTCTTTTCTCTCAAGGCTCTTACACAAGACAAGGCTGAAAACAGGAATCTGTACGAATGTCCCATGTACAAAACACGCCAAAGAGGCCCTACCTACGTTTGGACTTTCAATCTAAAAACTAAAGAAAAGCCAGCCAAGTGGATTCTGGCCGGTGTTGCTATCTTACTTCAAGTTTAGATCTTAAAACACACAAAGCATATGTTGTATCTAGACCTGGAGCAAAAGTTAGTAATTTGCATAGGCCAAAAGAATGTATAATGCAAAGTAATATTGCTAGACCATAACTGTTATATGCAATAGGTCAAGGATTATAAATAGTTAATATGTATACCTTGTAGTGCAGAATATGTAGGGTTATGCTCGTATGTGAGTGTATTAGTATGGGAAGCAAGTACAGATGGTATATACCTAGAAGCTCATACCTACATCATAGCTTGTTAAGAATAGAGGAAAAAATTTACTGAAATAGCAGGAAAAATTTTTAAAAGTGAATTATTAATCATTTAAAAAAAATCATGTTACCTCCAGTTTACTCAGTTCTTCATTACCAATAATAATTTATGAATAACTGAATACATACTTGATGGTGCAGGGAATTACATATTTTACTAAACAGACTAAAGATTATTGTCAGTAATGAGTCAACATTTTTGTCTTTACTTCTCATCATTTCTGCAAATGCTGATTATGGTGCATAAGCTTTAGCCCTAGAGCTTCAGAGATGTAAAAATAATTTACTCTAGCTTTTAGCTTAGTCAATAGATAATAAAATTTATTACTGTCCATGTGTTGCAGAGGTAAGAGATTCCATGTAATAGTTAGTGTGAGCGTCAAATAAAGTGAATAAGCGAGAAAAAGGCTGTCATTACTATCTTCAGCGAGCTTTTTCTTTGGACAAAATTCAAGTCTCACTGCCAGTATGCAATTAAGATTCTGGAAGCGGCTTTAGTTGGAACATCACCAAATTTAAACATATTGGTGGGTAAATGGAAACCGGATTACTGTATACAGAGAAACTGATCCTAAATTCAATAATGAAAAAACAGGACTTAGGAAGCAATGCTCTAGGAGCTGTCACCTTACCTGGAAGCTAAGCTTGCCCATGGAGGTCAAACCAAAAGTTTCTCTAAATATCTGTACATTGTCTTTTGTCATTTTCACTTGTTTAAGAAAGATGCTAGAGAAAGATCTGTTGAAATATAACATTCATTTCGCTTCTGTTTCCTTTTATAGGAATGTCCTTTTGATATATATATATATATATATATATATATATATATATATATATATATATATATATATATATATATATATATATATATATATATATATATATGATTTTTTTTATGACATCTGGACGGGCGAAAAAAATAATAAAATAAAACAGCCCTCATCGGGCCTGGACACGAAAAATACATAAAGAGAAACAGAGATGGAGAGTGTAATGACTTGTCAGATGTGAAAGGATAATAAAATATGTGTAATGAATATCCAAGAATATTCAGTGTAGCTGTAGGCATAGAAAAAAGAACCGTAACTGAAGGAAGACTTAACATCGAACTGTCCTGGAGAGACCTATTTAAATTCAAAAAACCTTCAGCTGTAGTGTTATATATATATATATATATATATATATATATATATATATATATATATATATATATATATATATATATATATATATATATATATATATATATATATATATATATATATATATATATATATATATATATATATATATATATATATATATATATATATATATATATATATATATATATATATATATATATATATATATATATATATATATATAATTTAAGCTAACCACACTGTCTAATAGTGCAATAATGCTCCCTCCCCTCAAAAGGAAATAAAGGCTTAATAAGTCTTTATACTAAAATTATTAGTTTTCCACATCTGGCACTAGTGCAGCTGCATACTATTAAATGAAAGGTTATAAAAGATTATGTCATTCTAATTTTTTTCTCTCTCTCTCTCTTTCTCAGGAAACCTTAGCCCTTGCTGGTTATCAGCAAACTTTTCTCATTTCTTTTTTTTTCTCTTCCTAATTTTTGTTATCCAGATATTTTTCATTTTTATTGTCATAATTTTTCTTTCTATCTCGCATTAACCTTTCCTTCCCAGTGGTCCCCCAAGGGTTAAAAGCGAGCACACAGCGCCATAAACTCTCCCTTCTTCACCGCTATCCTATCTAACTTTCCTCTTACATGCAAATTTAAGGCATCACAACGAACACATATAATAAAACAGACTACTAACCCTGTTAAGAACATCTTGAAGCTTCTCCATTAGTTGCAGAAAAGACATGACTTCAGATCACTCACCTACGGGCCCACCGCGACCTGTCCACCCCCTGGGTGGATATCTACAACAAAAGAACGGTCTCTCTCTTTGTGATAATATAGGCATGATTATGAACTCAGTGAGTCTTAAACTTTGTAATAAGATGCAATAATGGAAGATGATTAATTGCGATATAAATCCAAGAAATGTGATACATGGTGTTCACTCTACAATTCCTCATACGTGTGACAATGTTTCCCTAAAACTAAACAGTCTTACGTATTATTATTGTAATTATTTATATTACATATTTGATCACTAGTACATCATATATATATATATATATATATATATATATATATATATATATATATATATATATATATATATATATATATATATATATATATATATATATATATATATATATATATATATATATATATATATATATATATATATATATATATATATATATATATATATATATATATATATATATATATATATATATATATATATATATATATATATATATATATATATATATATATATATATATATATATATATATATATATATATATATATATATATATATATATATATATATATATATATATATATATATATATATATATATATATATATATATATATATATATATATATATATATATATATATATATATATATATATATATATTTTAAACTCAGACCAAAATTCAACGTCCAGGAGACGGGTAAATACCAAAAGTAATAATTTGTGTTATAGAGTCAAGAATGTATTTTCGAAAATATTCTATTAAAAAACTCGCTGGTCACGGGCTGCCTCAATCGGCGGACGTCGGCGCCGAGCTTTCTCTAGTCAATATAATGTAAACAATCATGAGTCTTGTTGTGTAGCGTGGGGAAGATTGGCTAAAATATCATAATTTTATCATTAATGGAAGAATACAATGTAGGAAATAAGCATGTTATTTGGTGAGTTATATATCCGGAACATATGTCATACTGTTTTATATTTATAGATCGATTACATGGCCTGACTAAAACTCCCTCGGGTTGGGTGGAGCCCAGTATGTCAAACTTTTAACACTTTTCTTAAAGTGTGGCATATCTTAGGGACCTCGGTACCGCAGTGATTGGAGTACTCGACAGATTCGTAACCGAGGTAACCGTGGGGCGTTAGGAAGGGTATTTAGTATTAATTTCCCTGCTCGAACTTGTCTGTGTCCACCCCGATAATGATTATCAGTGACACCTAAAACGGCATATATACTGAAGGTGTAGATGTCTGATAAGGAAGTCTGTTTCTGGTATAATTTTACTTTCATATCCCCAGCGAGTGATAACAGAGAACACCAGGTACTGAAATTTTTTGACATTAATTTGAGTTAACAACTGAGCAGGAGTAAACTAACCAGTCGTAATATTATAATAATTTCATGTTTTTTCCTAACAGAGGGTGCGAAAGTAAACATTTACCTTATTCCCAAACTAATGTAACTTTTCAACATCAATAATAGGATTGTAAAGGCGTTAACTTTACAAAACTTAAAGGAGATTATAGACCTTGTACTCTTGCTAATATCACCCTAAGTCAGAGCACTGGTATAGTTTAAATTAAACTGAATAAGACATAGCATTTCTTTCCCCTTCCTAATTGTACTGGTAAATAATTTTAGGTTACTCTTCAAACATTTATTTTAATGTGACACTGGGACGGGCAGAAAAATTGGACTTCTTTGGCCTGGTCACCAAGAAATCATAAAACAAAATGAAACAGAGATAGGGAGTGTTGTCAGTAGTTTCTTTTCAAAATGGTTTTGTACACTTAATTTGCAAATTTTTAAACATACGAATTTATATTATAATTCTATCCTGCAGATCAGAGTTTGGATTAAAGAATGGGAACCCTGTGTGAGGTGATTATCAGGTTGCATTTTTCTTGCAAACCATGAAACAGTGTAACTAATTAACTTTCACAGGCTGCTTATCACCGAAGTAAAAAAAAAAACTATCTGACCAGGAGTCTGTTACATGTGTATAATATGTGTATTTTGGTGTCTATGTTGAAGCTTCAATTCTATTCGGTAGAGGCTGATAATGAACTAAGAAAAATGTAATAACAAAGTTAAATAAAACCTCAAACCATATGAATTGAAGATGATAGTATTTTATTATACAGTATACTATACATATAGTAATATTATCGTATAAAAGTAAGGAGCAACTTCCAAATTGTCGTACAACTGGTTAGTCGCCCAATCGAGGTTGTAAGTCAACATCTAGCCATATTGTACACTTCTTATGGTATATGTTTGTTAATATTTTAACTATAAAGATGCAAAGCATTTTTCTGTTAATGCCTATATAATATTCCACAGCATGGTATCAGATTTTTTCTTCCCTAATGTGGGAGGAGTTGAGGAACACATCTTCCAGTTGTCTCAGTGTCTTCTTAGGCGTGGCCACAAAGTAATAGTCATGACGCATGTGTATGGAGACAGAAGAGGCATACGTCACATGACTAATGGACTCAAGGCATGGGTTTGATTTTTGCTCGTTTTTTAGTTTGCATCACTTATGTAAATGAATAGAGTATACATAAGATATAATGAAAATTAATGCAGTATACACAAAATTAATATATCTTTGATATTCATAATTTCCCCAAAGCTTAAAATGAATTTCAAGAGTTTATATGGGCACAAATCTGCAAATCTTATGTGGAGAATTCCTCATAATTATTTAAAGTTTTCATGCTCTGTGTAGTGCAGAATAAATAGAAAAATATAGGAATATATTATTTATACCTTTTTCTAGCTAATAAAAAATGCCATCAAGTCACCTGTGTATTATGTACTTCATAATACAGTGTTTCCCCCCTCATCGCGGGGTTTGGTTCCGGGACCCGGCGCGAACCAGGAAAATCGCGGAGTAGGATCAGCCTATATGTACATAGATATTTTAATTTATTTTTACGTTTTACACCTTATAAACTGTATAAACCCTGCCTGTACTGTTAACAAACCACCCTTTACTTCATAAATAACAGCATGCACGTGTAAATTTATATGACATACTCATGTACATAGGTATTTTACAATTATTTTTACGTTTACTGTATAAACCCTCCTTGCACTGTTAAAAAACCACCCTTTACTTTATAAATAACAGCATGCAACGTAAATTTATATGTACGTGATAGGTAAACTTACCTTATCTGTTATGGTTAACATTTTCCTTTGCCGCTTAGGCTCACTACAAGAAGCCTTAGAAGATGAAGGATGCTTGGGAGGCATTGCAAAGGTTAAAATATGCGAGTAAAAAAATCACAAGCAAAACATATTAATAATAATAAGCACAACGTGAACGGCGCACACGAGTGAGGCGAGACAATGGAATTTGGTGGAAGCCTTTGTCCGAAACGCTGATAGCTGTATCGTATTTTACATGTTGCAATACTGTTAGTATTTATGTGTTTTACTTTTATTTACTGTTTTATTATTATTAGGCTAAGAAATACGTTTTTTTTTATCAATAAAATCATGAAACTACTGGAAATATATATATATATGCTAGCTCACGTAGCTGCGACCCCAATACATTGTACGCTATCGAACACAAGCAAAACGATTAATAAGCACAACGTGAACGGCACACACGTGAGTTAGACTGAACGAGCCTTTGTCCGAAACACTGATAGCGGTATCGTATTTTACATGTTGCAATACTGTTAGTATTTATGTTTTTCACTATTTTTTACTGTTTTATTATTCTTAGGCTAAGAAATACGTTTTTTTATCAATAAAATCATGAAACTACTGGAAATATAAATATATATGCTAGCTCACGTAGCTGCGACCCCAAAACATTGTACGCTATCGAACACTATTTCGCATGATGCAATACTGTGAGTTATACTGTACGTACGTATATCATTCAGTTATTAGTACAATGTATATTAATTTAAAATTCATTTACTTATTTGATGATTGTACAAAATCTATTGTATTTATTCATTGTAATTTGGACTAAATATTCCTTTTGTAAAGATTATACTTTTGAAAAGAGGTGGTCAATAAACGTATCTATCTATCTAACTATCTAAATTTATGTTTTTTACTATTTTTTACAGTTTTATTATTCGTAGGCTGGGAAATAATTTTTTTTTATCAATTAGATAATGAAATATGTTTTTTCAATAAAAAAAAATGAAAATACTGAGAATTTTAAATTTTTAATATTTTAATATTTTTGCATATACCCAAAAAATTAAATAATAATTTGGAAAAAGAAAAACGTGGTACAGTGAAAACGCGAACCAAGAAAAGCGATACAGGGGGGGAACACTGTACATTCATTGTGCGACTTTTTGGTTTATAATTGTGAACTGCTATGACAAAACAGTTTCTAGATAATTAATTAATATTGTGTCTTTCTAGGTATATTACCTCCCTATTCAACCATTTTATAGCCAGTCTGTGCTTCCAACTTTCATAACGTCTATTCCTCTGTTACGTAACATCCTGTTACGTGAGAGAGTCACCATCGTACATGGACATTCGGCCTTCTCCACCATGGCGCATGAGGCCATGAATTTAGCTAGAGCAATGGGCCTTAAAGTATGCTATATTTTTCACTTCTTTTGATACATAATTTATAGATAGTTGTTTGTCATCCTTAAAAAAATAATAATTAATGCTGCTTTTGAGATAAATGTTTAGAAAGATATTATTTATGTTTGTTTCTTCAATATTGAAAACCATATTTGCTTTTAAATTGCTTTTATATGCATACAAAGAAAATATTAATCACATATTTAGTGACACTTTATAAATTAGGAAGAAGACTAATGTTGTTTGTAACAATAAGTATAACTTAAATGTATGATTTTACATTGTATTTTTTATTGTTTCAGAGCGTATTTACCGACCATTCTCTGTTTGGCTTTGCCGACATGTCGGCTATTGTAACAAACAATTTTTTAGCCCTCTCTCTTGCTGATGTTAATCACTGCATTTGTGTCTCATATGTAGGGTAAGTTACTCTAAAATAGATGTCTTAATTATATACTTTTGTGCACATAGAAAAATATGTTATTTAGTTTGAAAATTCTTTAAGTTCTGTTGGCTAAGAATGAGTGTAAATAAGTAGGTTTCCCAATAAATTTTTAAGAATTGTGTATAACAATAAAATTTGCAATCTAAGAACTTATATATTTGATGCTTTATTACAGAAGATTGTCTAATAAAACCCAGAATGGTATAAGTATATACGGTTTGTATTTATGATGTAGTAAAATGCTTAAAAAATACGAACTTTATATTTATACCTTTTGAAGTTTTACTAGACCACCTTCATTTATAATCTACGTTATTGTGGTTGCTTATAGTAATTTTGCTATTTTTAAGAAGGTTCGTATATTTACAGCAAGGAGAATACTGTCTTGAGAGCTAATGTCGAACAGGACAAGGTATCCGTTATACCCAACGCGTTAGACACTGAGGTGTTCAAACCTGCTTTACCTAAAAGACCCAAGGATAAGAGTGAGTGAATATCAATATCATATCAAGAATTATTTTTTTCTTTTTCAAAGATGTGTTTAATTGTTGATACAGGCCAAAGGGATATATTGCACCTGTGAGCACAGTAAAACTGCGATGGGTGGTTATGGGAGGGGTTGTCATGAGCTGAAAGGTGGGGGTAAACCAGCAGCGGCTGCCAGGCCTCAAGGTAGAAGATCCTTGTCCACTTATATTTTGGGTGACCCAACCAGGGTGATGAGGGGTTAGGAGTTGTGGCATCCCTTTATCCCTAAGAAGATAAGAAGAGTGAGTTTTATGAGTAATATAGTGCAAGAGCTTTCAATTATATGCATTAATTCTGCACCAGTTACAGCATTTTTCTACAACCGTATTCCCTTTCTGTCATAAGAGCTACCTAAAAGGAATAGGGAAACGGATAGCTGGTAGTTCCTTCTTACTTGAATATTATTTTCTTCTATCTATAGACTATAGTCATGATTCTCCTTTTTAGGGGGGTAGCTGAGATAAAGCATGAAAGCTGACAGTTTTGAGAGGAAAGTTCCTGTTCCCTTGCTTCACCCCATTAATCAGGTTTTATGGAACACATGGTAACATAGGAGATGAAGTGAAGATAGGCAGGTTATGTTAAAATTCTTCTCTCTGGGTTCTTAGCTGCAATTATGGTTATAGAATCTTGTCTAAATGAAAAAATTGTATGCAATATAAGAAAAGTTTTATGACCACGTCAAAGTACAGTACTGAAAGTCTTTTAAAGTAAAAATGACATGCTACATTTATTACAGTTCTTTACGCTAGTTTACAAATTCATATAGGATTAAATTTGATTATACCAAACTATTCAAATTTATTTCTAGTTTTATGTTATTTCATTCCACTTTATTGTGTTGTTTGTCATTTTATTTGCCACTATTAATCCTCATTTGAATGGGGGTAGACATAGCAGGTTGGGACTGGGGAATGAGGGCTGGATGTCCTTCCTAAAGCCCGTGGTAAAGCTGATAATCCAAATTACACAACTTTCATTATTCAAACTTTAATTTTATTTATATTGACCAGTATAACTGATAACTTTTAAGAGATGATAAAAATAAAGTATATATTTCAACTATTACATTTTCCACTTTTTATTTATGACAGAACACATGAATTTTTCCTTATATCAAATCTGTCAATGATGAAGTAAAAATCAATTGCAGCAGAATTGACAAAGCACATCGGAAAATTTATATCTTGTAAAGGATAGTAACTCACATAGCTCCATGTAAAGTTAAATAACCCCATAAAGTGTTTGGTTGGGTTAAGTGACTTGCCTTTTAAATATGAATAACCCTTGAGCACCTTGGGGATTCTCTTCTTTACAAGATTCAAACTTTGAACTTGCTACCACTAACTTTTAACATAGTAAAGAGCTACTGTATAAATAAAGCAGTATTTTGAGTTATTGTAAACAATTTCTTTTTAATTTAGTCATGCATTTACATTTCAGTTAACGTTATTGTTATGTCACGTCTTCAGTACAGAAAGGGAGTCGACTTGCAGCCAGCAATCATTAAATATATCTGTTCTCAGTATCCTCAGGTGAGTATGTTTGTCAGTAAAGGAAGTTCTTTGAGGTGGGAAAAAAAACTAATGAAATCAAACACATGTACATCTTTGTAGTTGGTATATTTACTCTAATATCTGTGTATTAATATATACCTGAATGTTAAGCAACTTTGTCTCTTTTAAACACTGATGTTTAGTCATTAAAAAAATGTGTGATATGTCGATAGATTTTTCCTTAAATTTACTTTGAAGCTTTTACAAAATGTATTATACATATTAGTATACTAGTACAGTATATTATAAAACATGATACGTGTGAATAATTCCTGCACTGCTCACAACCACATACGCCAATAACACAACATATACTATCTGAGAGTTTTTTGGGAAAGCCCAGGATCAGCTGTGACTCTCTTCAGGGACTCGGGGCTGTTTGGGCTAAGCAGCTTAGGAACATCAACAACAATCTAATATGTTTTCATTCATTTCATGTTAAGCTAATATTTTGGAGCTTTATCCATTATGAATTTTGCAGTTTTTAATTCTTTATGCAGGTGAATTTTATCATTGGAGGGGATGGACCAAAGCGCAGCATATTAGAAGAGGTGAGAGACGAAGTGGGAAGCGATCGTTTACAACTCCTTGGCCCCTTGCCACATGCAAACGTCCACGGTGTACTCGTTCAAGGTCACATATTTCTAAACACGTCTTTAACAGAAGCTTTCTGCATTGCCATTTGTGAAGCAGTGAGTTCTGGGTATGTTTCAAGGTCTTGTAAATATTTATTATTTTTATTATTAAAATTATTATTGCTAATTTTTTTTAACCTGCACTAATGGATTTACAGTTTAGAAATGTATCTGTATACAGTATATACCTCCTATATCTTAAGTACTGTATAATGTAAAATGTGTTTTGATATAGTTTATCTTGGCTATTTTATAATCCATGTAAATTAATTTTGATTCACTTTTGGAAGAAAGGATGACAACATGTTACTATAAACTGGAAGGATAATTCTTTTATATAAGAACTGCTTTAATACTTAAAAATTTTATTTATCCATAGAAATTTAGAATAAAGAAGGAATTCGCATAATTATACACAGATAATTGAATTCTTAATTTGCATTTGTTATTTCTCTGGCATCATATACACAATATTTTGTAAGTTAATATAATGGGGGCAATACTAATAATTTATCTTAAAAGACTGTAATAGATTTATTTTAATCAGTACACGAGAATAAACTAAAAATGTGTTTCTCTTGATGTGACCTGTGTATACTGTAGTCTTATACATTGAATTTATGTTTTGTTTTATAATTCATTACAATATGTCATCTTTCAGATTTAACTCTATCAATTTTATATACATGTAGCTATATGTTCTATTTATTCTTTTACTAATTTCAGACAGTTATTTTGTTCACAACAGGTTACAGGTAGTCAGTACAAATGTTGGTGGCATACCAGAGGTGTTACCCCCTCATCTTATTCTTCTAGCTCATCCAAATGTAGAGAGTAAGTGTATTAGTTTTATTTAAATAAGTGATTTCTATGACAACTTACCCTGACAGATGTCTATAAGTAGTAGTAGTTGATGTTGTAGATATTGTGTTTACATTTTTTTACTTCTAGATAAGCAATAAGATTATACAAGATTAAGTGTTGAAGATAAGATGCAGAATAATTCACTAATCAATTAGTATCAGCTTACATGAAGCAAAACTTTTAAATTCAATTTTACATTTCAGGCTTGACAAAAACACTGGAATTTGCCATTGAGAGGGAATTACGAAATGTACCTGGTAGACCCGATCCTTGGACGATGCATTGGGAGATGAAAAACCTTTACACGTGGCCGGACGTTGCACGCAGAACAGAGATTGTGTACGATCGAGTGCATAAAGAGAAGTCCAGTGCTGAGTTGGTGAAAAGAATACCCCGGTAAGATAGTAGATTCAATCCACTTCTATATTAGAGGAGTTATCCCTCATAAATGTTATCCTTTTTTGTCAGTTGATAAAAATTCCTAAAAGATCTTCAACTGATCCCATAAAGAACAATCAAGATAATAATAATAATAATTATAGTTGTGGACACCCTGGTGCGCTAAGGGGGATGTGTCCCTCTTTGGGGGTTGGGGAATTTTTTCGCTGGGTTGATTTTGTTCGTGATATACAGTATGCCAAACTGAGCGAATGAGTATGCTTTGAGAGGTAAATCAAGTTCTTCTATCCCTCCAGATAATCTAGATATAATTAAGTTTAGAAATTTAATATTGGAATCTGTAGGTGTATTTATTTCTTTGTTTTTAAATTTTGAAATCTGATAGTCTTAAAATCTGTAAGTGTATTTATCTTTTGTCATTAAATATAAAAATCTGAAAGTCTTGGAGTCTGTGGGTGTATTTATCTTTTGTCATTAAATATAAAAATCCGAAAGTCTTGGAGTCTGGGGGTGTATTTATCTTTTGTCATTAAATATAAAAATCTGAAAGTTTTGGAGTTTAGGGGTGTATTTATCTTTTGTCATTATATATAAAAATCTAAAAGTCTTGGAGTCTGGGGGTGTATTAATATTTTGTCATTAAATATAAAAATCTGGGAGTCTGGGGGTGTATTTATTTTTTAACTGTATAATCCACAGGTATAAGAAATGCGGCCTGGTGGCTGGTTGGTTCATGATGTTTCTAGTGACAATACAGTTCCTGCTTTTGAAAATATGCAACAAAATTTGGCCGGCTGAGGTAATTACAAATTAGTCGTATCTTTAATTCTAGATGAATCATACTTTAGTAGAATGTATAATTTTTTTCCAGCATGAAGTCATATGTCGGGACCATGGTAGCACATAGGTCAAAACACTACTCAGGAGGTGGCAGACATGCGATCATGCTTACCACTGGGTGCTAGAAAGGGCATCCAGTTTTAGTTCCCCAGCTCCAACCTTTCTGTTCACCCCCATAATTAGGCTTAACAGTGTCTCATAAAATACCAGACATTCACCATTTTGAATGAGTCTATTCATAGTACATTAAATGTAACACATATTAAAATGTGTATATTTGCAATATTGATTGTTTATTCTATATGGTATTAAATATACAAAATAATGTACAAAATTAGTACATATACGGACAATTTTAATTCAAATTGCTTAATATATGTAGTATTGAATATAAAATACTGTATATAAAATTGATGAAGTTGCTTATTGTCTGCTTAAATATACTGATACACTTATTCACATTGTTAGTTTCTATTAAATGCAAATTAAATCAATTTATATAGAGTTCCAAAGGTTTACATAAGCTTAGCAGCATGCATTAAATATGCTGGTTAGAGCGCTCGACTTTGGAAGTGACAGACTCACAATAGAGCACACCGCAGGGGGTTAGGAAGGCCAAGCAATCGTAATTCCCCAGCTTTAACCAGTCTGTGTCCATCCCCAATCAAGTAGGGATTAATAATAATAATAATGATACTGTAATAATAATAATAATATAAATAATAATGATAATAATAATAATAGTGACATGAAACGGCAAAGAACTACGACAATTTATATGTAAAGTGCATTCGCCTTTTTTATTTTTTGGGTAAGGATTATTTTTTATACTTTTAGGATATGGACATAGCTCCTGACTACTGTAGAGCAGCACCCAGATGGAAGCTAGCTGATGAGAGAATGGTTGATGGCATAAATGCCAGGTCAGGCATAATGGTGCCACTGGCAAGAAGAAGAATTAGAACGTGACGAAGTCATGAATTGTGTATTTAAATTTTGTACATTTTATAGTAAACTATTTTTGTAATATTTTGAGTCTTATTGCAAACTTGAAAGGAAGTAGTATGTGAATTTTGTTATTGTTTGGAAAATAATGGCCTCTGCATATACAGTCAAAAGGCAGATGAATGCAGGAAAGACTTTGTCTCTCAAAGACATCCATCAGCATACAACTTTCAACTCGTATATAAATGTCTGATAGCATCGAAACTCTTGATGTGAAAACTGAGTGACATTCAACAGACCTGGATCCCATATCATGCCTTATCGCTACAGCCAAGCCCATTCTCATTTTCCTTTGAAAAATGGTAAGTCATGTAAAGCCAATTATCATGTCCTGGCCATGCAGACAAATTCGAATGCATTTTCCCCCTAATGGCTTCACCATTACTGCATTTACATCACTTTCAGGGTCTTGTCCAATACTGCACCAAAACTCATCCACACCTACTTCTCCGACCGCCACAAGGACTTAAAAGGTTTTCTATTATTCTAAGAAACCACCAGAAAACCTTTGAATTCCGATGTGTTTACAAAAATAGCAGACAGAGGCACACCATTCAGTGCTACCTCATGAGGGGGGTTATGATCTTCAAATTTCCCAAAACAAGAGCCGATTCCATAGCCAAGGTACAGCTGGTATGCTTGAAGTCAGTAGTGACATACAAAACCACAGAATCTGGAGGTGTATAATCCTGTATAATATTAGTTAGTCAAGGATAGCTAGCAAATATTCAATAGTAAGTGTTACACAAATCATGGATTTTAGTTTCAAGACCTCTGAAACCTGTTTGTCTACTACTGGTAACAAAACTCTTTTACACAACTAATACCTGCCTCTCATGGGGTATGAGAACCAGGGAGGGGCTTCAGTCACCAGAGCAATCATCTTATCTCTCAACACTTCATAACTATTCCTACATTGAGAAATGACTCTGGTAGTCATTTTTCAAGGATTTCCTCAAGCCAGAAACGTTTAGAGAAGACCAGGAAACACATAATGGAAGACTGCACTGCACACAACCACATATGCCTACAATACAACATACACTCCATGAGAGCTGTGGGAAAGCCCAAGATCGGTAGCGGGCTTCCTTAGGAACTCTGGCTATTTGGCAACGTACCTCAGGGAACAACAACAACAACAACTATAGTGTCTAAGTGTGTTCTAGAACAGCATTTTTTTTATAACCTCAGTCATCACCATTGGAAGATGAAAGTAACAGCTAATTATCTCAGATAATTAAAATTGCATTTTTCCTATTAAGGTAATTATCTAATTACACTTACCTTGACCTGCTAAGGTATGATGAGTGTGTGTATATACTCTCTCAATGCAGTAAAGTATATCATATATGTACTGAAATTCGTAATTTTGATGGAACAGTATTTCTCTCTCTCTCTCTTTCTCTCTCTCTCTTTCTCTCTCTCTCTCTCTCTCTCTCTCTCTCTCTCTCTCTCTCTCTCTCTCTCTCTCTCTCTCTCTCTCTCTCTCACTCTCTCTCTCTCTCTCTCTCTCTCTCTCTCTCTCTCTATCTATCTCCGTTTCCAAAAACTCATCTGCATGGATTTTTAATAGCTTTTCAGTTCGTCACTGTTCACTATGGTAACCTTGTCTGTTTCCTCTCTCTCTCTCTCTCTCTCTCTCTCTCTCTCTCTCTCTCTCTCTCTCTCTCTCTCTCTCTCTCTCTCTCTCTCTCTCTCTCTCTCTCTCTCTCTCCTATCTATCTATCTATCTCTGTTTCCCAGAACTCGTCTGCATGAATTCTTTAAGAGCTTTTCAGTTCGTAAATGTTCACTATGGTAACCTTTTCTTCTTCCTAATCTCTCTCTCTCTCTCTCTATCTATCTATCTATCTATCTCCGTTTCCCAGAACTCATCAGCATGAATGTTTTAAGAGCTTTTCAGTTCGTCACTGTTCACTATGGTAACCTTTTTTTCTTCTTAATTTCTCTCTCTCTCTCTCTCTCTCTCTCTCTCTCTCTCTCTCTCTCTCTCTCTCTCTCTCTCTCTCTCTCAGCAACCTGGCATCTGTAATTCTCAAAAGGCTAAGATTCTCTCATAATAATGATAGTAATATTAATAATAATTATATTAATAATTATCTATATACAAGAGACATAACCATCCTTATAAGAGAGGTGGGAGTCAAAGCAAAAACTTGACTCTTTGTTGGAGAAAATACAATGAAGGGGATTTCCAATCCCATCGCTTCACCCCCATTTTGTCGATTTTTACGACACGCAGGGGAACATGGAGGAGTATTTTTGCCCCAATTCAGGGAGAAATAATAATAATACTTATAAAAATAATAATAATTATAGTGTGTGTGTGTGTGTGTGAGAGAGAGAGAGAGAGTTGCAAATTAAAGCTGACAGAAGTTACAGACCTATTCCCGCCCGATCCTGATAAGTAATTTAATGCGCGCAAGCTCGCATGGCAAAGCAAAGGGTTGACCTCTGCTGATGAAAAATTAGAATAGAGAGAGAGAGAGAGCACATACATAAATATACATAAATGCATTCATAGTTTAATAAGAAAGGAAACCGACAAGGAGACGGGGAATTACGAGCATACGTCTCTTTCTCGTGAGTAAATACAATATAGGTAAGTACTTAAATAAATGCTCTCAATAAAAAGATTCGTAAGCGAGGAGGTCAGATATGTCGTTTAAAAAAATATATTCACAAGTTAAACTTACTGCTAAAAAAAAAAAAAAAAAAAAAAAAAAAAAAGCTGCTTTTCTCTCTAAAAGCAGCTTCACCTACCCATGCATGAGCTTCACGCAGGCTTACAACATTAAGAAGCCATTTCTGACAACCTGTGAGAGTGGAGGCCTATACCCCTTTTTCAATAGGTTAAATTAGGTTAGGTTGGGCTGGACTGGGTTGGGTTGGGCTACGTTAAGTGAGGTTTGGTCAGGGTGGATTGGGTTATGTCAGGTTCACATGGGTTACTGTGTGGGATTGGAATATTATTTTTATGAGGAATTTGTTTTAGACTCGTGTTATTTTTTTTTTTTTTACTTTTTCAAAGACACAGTCTATTGTAATAGAGGTTTTGTATCTTGTTTACCGGGTATAAAACCAACTTGTCCGTCGTTATATGTCACTGATAATCCCCATTCGATTAGGGATGAACACAGACAGGTTGGAGCTGGGGAGTTAAGATTGGATGTAATTCCAAACTTCCTGAGGAGGGTTGAAAGGGTTTGTAACTTCTGGAGTCGAGAACACAACTATTTCTACTTATTTCAGAAATATATTCGTGAGACATTCTCTGTCAACTACATTCAGAAATTCAGATTATGATTTCTTGGGCTGTAGAATATATATATATATATATATATATATATATATATATATATATATATATATATATATATATATATATATATATATATATATATATATATATATATATATATATATATATATATATGCGGCAATATTTTAAGAACACTATCAGTTAACTGTGTTAACACGATGTTTTCTTGGGCTGCACAGCAAAAATACAGTAGAGCAACATGTATAATACAGAGCATGTTTTTTTTAGCTATACAATAAGCCCATAGTACAGCAACATAAGTGAGACGGGACACATAAACTGTGTTTAGATTATGTTTTCTTGGGCTGTACAGTATGTTCACAGTACAGCAACATTAGTCAGGGAAGGTCTTAGAAACAAAAATGTTTTCAGATGATATTTATATGGGCTGTGCATTACATACATAATATGGTAACCTTTGTTCAGGCTCTTATATATGTATTCGAATTAGGCCGCTTTCACACTAAAGTGTCACGTCACACGTGGCACGCCAGTTGAAAACGAACATCGGGAAATATATGAAACCTTTCACATAGAAGTGGCGTGACACATCCCTTGTGCCACGCCACATGTGTGAATGGATTCATATATTTCAGGATGTTCGTTTTCAACTGGCGTGCCACGTGGCATTCCACGTGCGACGTGCCACCTTGGTGTGAAAGCGGCTTTAGGTTCATGTAGGAGAGAGGAGGAGTCGGTTTTACGTCACGAACTACCTTTTCTACTAAGGGCTAGAAGGGTTGCCTTCTTACGAAGGAACTGTTTTGGCAGATGTAATCGTTACCCTGAGTGGATGCCCTTACTAACTTCATGTAGGGATTTCATTAAAAACATAATACCGCAACATTTATAAGACACAATTTACCAAATGAACATAATTTTGTACCACAATTAGTCCCCATTTGAATTGGGGTGGACATAAGACTTGCTAGACCTAGGTGATTAAGGCTGAAGGACCTTCCTTACATCCAGCGGTTAGATCGAACCAGCGTGAGTCACTTCTCGGCTCGCGTACTTTACCACTGAGCTACCGTAGCCCATAAAGAATCTCCCAGCTGTTTTTATTTGATATTTTCACGGGGACTACACAATATTTCAGGTTCTCTGAAGCCAAGAGATCAACTTTAGTCTTTGCAAAATACTCCAAAAAACTACCATAAAGCTACTTATTATTTTTTTTTTTTGGTACACTCCCCCCCCCCAAAAAAAAATTAGGTTGAAAGTCTTTGGTAAAATATGTGGGCTGATTTACCAAAGCTGCCTCGTCTTTAGGTAAAAGCTTTTACACTCTGTTGAGCTCAAAGGAAGACGAATGGAGCCTCCTCTTTTATCAAGGAAGAGAGAAGGGAGGAAGACTAAAGAGAGGAAGAAGGGGAAGGTGAAAATGGAAAGAGAGAAGAGGAATTAACGAAGGAGAAGAAGAACAGATAAAAAGAGATTGATAAGTAGACTAAAAGCAAAAGTTATATTTGGATTTATAAAGGAATATTTGTGGACAGGGAAAGTGAATTGTATGAACGAAAAAAAAATGTAATGTGAGGAGGATGAGAAGGAAAAAAAGAAGAGGTAGAAGTGGGAAGAGAAGATAAAAATGGGAAGAAAAGAGAAATTTAAGAGAGGAAATAAAAGAGTAAATAAGAGAAGATTGATAATTAGAATAAAAACAAAGACATACTAAGATATAACAAGAAATATTAATAAGAATAGACTTTGAAAAATATGATGGAAAAATTTAATATGAGGAGACAGAGACGAAAGAAATGGAAAAGAAGAAAAAGAGAAAGGAACAATGAAGAAAACGAAAAGCAGCAAAAAGGAAGAGAGAGATTGATGAAGACCAATAGTACAAATGAGAGAGAGAAGGTGATGATGATGGTACACAAAGAAGAATAGAATTAAACCGAAGGGAAAAAGAGGAAAAAAATCCAGGACAAGGGTAAAAAAAAGAGAGGTGCTGATGGTGGAAAATAGCTCTCTCTCTCTCTCTCTCTCTCTCTCTCTCTCTCTCTCTCTCTCTCTCTCTCTCTCTCTCTCTCTCTCTCTCTCTCTCTCTCTCTCTCTCCCTTGATATGTATGACTATAAATCCCCAGTGGTGTTTCTATTGCTCATCTAATTAATGCATGCATATGTATATGTACCTATTTATTATTCTAACCTGAAAATTGTTATTCTATATCTGCTTCAAATTGTCTGCAGTAGTACTGTTGAAAAGTGGAAATGTAACTTAAATGCTAGCACTCAACAAGGGCTATTGAAAATATTGTTATAAATATTACTCTTCAATTACTCTTCAATTATTACACTATATTTTATTATTAATTACTTGCTATGATATTTAAAATTAATTACAAATTCTGTTAATATTTTATTTATACATAACCAAATAGATTGTAATGTTTATCAACTGCAATATCACTGGGAGTACCCATGTGCACATGTCCCCATGTATAGTTATCTGAATAAATAAAAAAATAAAAAAGACAAAACCTGAGGAAAAGAGAAGGGAAAAAAGATCCAAGACATGGAAAAAAAAGGTGATATTTTCCTCAGTTCCTCTGACCTCTAATAGGTTATTAACTTTGAATTTATGATGGTTCAACAGGTAGCAGAAAAGTGAAATACGAGAGATTCGTATCTATGAAACGACAGATACTTTTCATCTCAAGGGGAAAAAAAAGAGTGGAGAAAAAAAAGACTTTTGGCTATGAGGATTTTTTTCTATTTTTTTTTTTAGGAGGAAAATGTAAGAAACACATTCTAATGCTACGAGGAAGGTAAAAACATGACAGTAATGAATAAATACACGCACACACACACACACACACACACACACACACACACACACACACACAGTGTAAGAGTAGTTGATAATTGGAATTCGCTAAGCGAGGAGGTAGTTAATGCTATCTCAATCCATAGTTTTAAGGACAGGTATGATAAGTATCACTAAGTCTAAAATGGAACCGATCAGGAGACGGGAAGATACGAGCTTTGGGCTCTTTCCCGTAAACACAATTAGGTAATCACAATTAGGTAATCACACACACACACAGCGAGGAGGTAGTTAATGCTATCTCAATCCATAGTTTTAAGGACAGGTATGATAAGTATCACTAAGTATAAAATGGAACCGATCAGGAGACGGGAAGATACGAGCTTTGGGCTCTTTCCCGTAAACACAATTAGGTAATCACATCAATACATACATACATACATACATACATACATATATATATATATATATATATATATATATATATATATATATATATATATATATATATATATATATATATATATATATATACTATACACATAATGTTTCAGCATCTAAGAGGGATATATACACTGCATATTTTGCTTAAGGCTCAAAGACAGTATGTTCCAGACATTTGGTTTATGTATATCAACGCTAAGTCGATCAATTCATTTATTAATATACATGAATAGTTTTTAATGTATTTATGTATTTCTTATAATTTATTTATTTATTTATTACGTTATTTATTAATTTGTTTAACCTGAATGAATAAAACTAATGCACTTTCAGCATAAATCTTTTTTTAAATTAATATCTTAATTGTCAGTCAGATTTATATAATTTTTTTTATTAATATGTATGTAAAAGTCAGGAAGAACTCAGGAAGCAACTAAAAAAAAAAGAAGATATATATATATATATATATATATATATATATATATATATATATATATATATATATATATATATATATATATATAGTTATTATTACCATGATATTATTATTATTATTATTATTATTATTATTATTATTATTATTATTATTATTATTATTATTATTATTATTATTATTATTATTATTATTATTATTATTATTTTTATTATTATTATTTTTGTATTGAGTCTTAGCTATGTACTTGCTACTTTAAGTAGTGTACTCATTCTCGATCTCATCTATCCTGCTAAGTTGGCAGATGTTAGGAATAGACAAATGTCACTCAGCTGCAACGATTTATTAAGCAAATAAAACAAACATAAGAACACAATTATTTATCTTGGGGGAGCAGTAGCTTAATGGTACAGCGCGCAAGTCGAGATAAGACGCCGGACAAACGCGGATTCAATTTCATCGTGATGTATTAGGAGATGCATTCAACCTTCATTCCCCAGCGATAACATGTCTGTGTCCACCCCATTTAAAGGGGAACTAATCGTATATTCTAAAAAAGGCAAAAAAAAATAAATTAATGTTTTATGTTTCATGTGTCACTATCAAACCCCATTATGGGGGTGGATATAGACAGCCTGGAGCTGAGGTATTTAGAGTGGGTGCCCTTCTTAACTCCCCGGTAGCTCGATGAGGGATCAGTCACTTCTTAAGTCAAGAATTCTAACCACTACATTACTGCTACCCCTCCTGGCTAGTACAGTGGTAACGCACTGGCCTCGCATTCGCGAGGTCAACGGATCGCGCTTTGTCCAGGCAAGAGAGTTTAAGCTGTTTACTGGGGAGGTTACTGCTGTGGCTGGTCACCACAGTGGAGGCTTGGGGTCTGTGATGGCTGGCGACCGCCCTATGGGTCTTCCATGACCCGTTCTACCCATCCGTGGGTGGAGAATCTAAAACAACAACAACAACATACATTACTGCAGCCGCTTAGAAAAATAGGAAGAATAAATATAATATCCAGGTGATCCTATCTCAGTCTAGAATAGACAGGTCTGTCCCATCAAAAAATTCCCTGGAGGTAAAAACAAGAAAAAGGATGACAATGTTTGAGGAAATTTTGGAGAACTTTTTCTATTTCTTTTATCTTTTTCTCAACAAGAAATCTTCTTCAGCGACCTCGAAAGATAGACAAATGAACTCCTTATATCTCTATTATATGAGAGAGAGAGAGAGAGAGAAGAGAGAGAGAGAGAGAGAGAGAGAGAGGAGAGAGAGAGAGAGAGAGAGAGAGAGAGAGAGAGAGAGAGAGAGAGAGAGAGAGAGAAGAGAGAGAGAGAGAGAGAGAGAGAGAGAGAGAGAGAGAGTAAAAAGAATTAAACTACTGAAAAGATTGGAAAAGATTTACATTACATAATATAAATACACATGATGCAAAGTAAATGACAATGATAAGTAGTCTCATTTACAAGGAAAGGGTCAAGGAATTGGACTTACCATCATTCGAAGCTAGAAGTAAAAGGAGGGATATGGTAACGGTGGTAGTTAAGAAGCGCCGTTATAGTATAAGAATTGATGATAATTGGAATTCGCTAAATAAACGACTCAGAAATTCATTTATTAATATTATTTTTGGAACCAAATTTTTTTTTTATGGAAATGTACGACAATGTAATTTTTGTCTAAAGTGAATAAATAAGGAAATTAATTAATTAAATATTTAATTAATTAATTAATAATAGTGGTAAATATTAATTATAATCTATGTTGCAAAACAACTGCAAAATAAGTCTTACTTTATCTTAAACATTATTTTTCTTTTAATTTATAAGATATTCATTATTATTATTATTATTATTATTATTATTATTATTATTATTATTATTATTATTATTATTATTATTATTATTATTATTATTACTATTATTATTATTATTATTATTATTATTTAAAAAAGTAATTTATCTTTATTTTTCAATTATTTTCCTACCTAGATCTCCATTTTCCTTTCCTTCTCTCTATCTCTTCCAACTAACTTTTCTTAGACCTTCAATTTTCTGTATTTATCCAGAAGCCAGCGTTTGATGATGGACATTTTTC
This sequence comes from Halocaridina rubra, assembly GCA_037179515.1. Lineage (NCBI taxonomy): Eukaryota > Metazoa > Arthropoda > Malacostraca > Decapoda > Atyidae > Halocaridina > Halocaridina rubra. The sequence continues at coordinate 22,405 of JAXCGZ010018927.1, read as the reverse complement.
ACAAGGAACAATATTGGATTGGAAAAAGAGTGTCTTCGGATATTACCAAGATAGGACTTGGCAATTTCTGCCATTCTCTCTCAACCAACACCCAGAACATATGAATACATATAGAATGGCTGCTATTCTCCTTGTAAGGAGGTGGCCGAGTCAAAGCACACATTCACCAGAAGCCAACATAGCTCTGTCGTATGACTTCCGCCATGCTGAAGCCAGAATCTGAAACTTGTAACAGATCTTGAGCGGAAACGGTTGGTCGAGGGCACGGATATTTTATTACCATGTTTGTAGAAAGTGCCAAGGAAATATATGACCGGAACCGTGAGACTTAGGACCTGGCATCGAGAAGGGCAGGAAAGGACAGGAAGTTAGCCATTTCCTAAACCACAAGAAAACATAAACTTGTGTTTCGTACACAGGAACCTGCCCAGGGGAGATGCCCAATAACTCCTCCCCGGAAGTAGGTGGGATTCCACTTTGAACCTGGCGTTGATTAGCTAGGACTAGATCTCACTGATTTCATTGGAGAATTGGATGTTAAGCCACGCCCTGCCCCTGGGGGTATTTAAAGAGCCACCCAGGGCAGAGACACTTAGTCAGAACCTTACCAGGGGCACGAATAGATCATAGATTGTGATAGTCATAGGGTGGGGGCATAGGGGCATTGAGGCGTCGGATGTGTTGTACTCTAGAATAAATATAAGTAAAGGAACTACTGCTTGTCCATTCTTACCTTGTACCCATCAGGTACGAATATTTAACCTAACAAACCACGCTACCATAATAATTAAAGTAAATATACGTAGGAGGAAAAGCCCTACGTTAGTGGTGTCATTAGATGGGATAAACAAAACCAATACGACAGTGGTGACGCTCGGTGAGATAATAATAAAACCTCCACGTCAGTAGTGACAAGCGGTGAGATAACCTAGTCATCTTACAAAGTGTGAGTTCAAGTGGAGGTCCAAAAGCTCCACGTCAGTGGTGGCTTACGGTGGAATAGCTATAACCTCCGCGTCAGCTCGATCACTCCTCTTAGCTCCTTGGGGATAAAAAGCTGCCACTTTTCCCCTTCTAAGGAGGTGACCGAGTCAAAGCACATATTCACCAGAACCCAACATAGCTCGATCACTCCTCTTAGCTCCTTGAGGATAAAAAGATGCCACTTTTCCCCTTCTAAGGAGGTGGCCGAGTCAAAGCACACATTCACCAGAAGCCAACATAGCTCGATCACTCCTCTTAGCTCCTTGAGGATAAAAAGATGCCACTTTTCCCTTTCCATAACCCTACTTGGGTTATCCACAGGTTTAGTGGACAAGCATTTTCTGCCGAGAGGCAGAAATACTCCAAACGTATCATTTCCCAAACAGAAGTCTCAAAACGTGATATAGGACGTCAGTTCCCTAAAAAGAACTCCCAAAATATGATATACAACAAAGCATTATCTGGGAGAGTTATTTTGTGCTCTCCCAAAAATACTTCCAAAACTTACTCCATAACAAGGTCAATCTCCTAAAAAGAACCCCCAACTTTTATATACAACAAAAACGGTCATTCATACAGAACTCCCAAAGTTAATTTTCACATTCTCTGAAAAAGAACTACTAAAATATCATATACAACATGAACGGTGTCCAGAACTTCTTAAGTATTATATGCAAAGAGAACTCTCTGGGAGTCCTGCTTTCAGATTCTACCCCAAAAAGAACTCCCAAAATATCATATACAAAAAGGACGGATTCTTACACAGAACTCCCATAAGCATTATATTCAAAAATCCATTTTTGGAAAGTGTAATATAAAAATCACAGAGACTTCCATTTTGAATATAATGCATTTGGAGTTCTGTTTTAGAATCCTTCCTTTTTGTATATGATATTTCGTGTGGCCTTTTTAGGGAGAAAATCCGATGAAACTTTGTATATGTTATATATTTTTAGTAGTTCTGCTTGAATGTAGAATATAAATCACAGAGATTTCCATTTTGAATATAATTCTTATGGGGGTTCTGTGTAACAGAACTCCCATAAGCATTATATTCAAAATGGAAGTCTCTGTGATTTATATTCTACATTCTTTCAAAAAGAACTACTAAAAATATATATCATATACAAAGTTTCACGGGATATTCTCTCCAAAAAGGCCACACGAAATATCACATACAGAAAGGAAGGATTCTAAAACAGAACTCCAAATGCATTATATTCAAAATGGAAGTCTCTGTGATTTTTATATTACATTTTCCAAAAATGGATTTACAAAATATCATATAGAGCAAGGACGATCTTGCAAATATAACTCCAACGACATTTCATATAAAAAAAAAACACCTTTTTTTGCAAAAGTATTTTTTTTTCTTTCACACACGTCTCTCTCATATGTATGCATTATTAGTGTGCGTGTGTGTTAGTGTGCGCGTATGTATGTGTGTTTGTAGCCTGTTTATTTCTTGACACGAACCTTGAAAAGCTTAAATATAAAGATTTAGACTCTGTTCCATTTGTTTTATAAATCTGTAAAATGGAATTATATTTCTGGTGTGTGTGTGTGTGTATGTGTGTGTGTGTGTGCGTGTGTGTGTAATTACCTATAAGTGCTAACGAGAATGAGCCCAAAGCTCGTATCTTCCCGTCTCCAGATCGGTTCCGTTTTGTGTATGTGTGTATGTTAGTAAATCCAATCTTCTGGTCTTCTTTTTTATCATTTAATACCATATATCTCCTCCTGTAAGCATGAATGCTTTTAGCATTTACTATTTTTTCACTCAGCATATTCCAACTATCAAATATTCATACACTATAAATTACTTCCCGACATCATATAATTTTTTTTTTATCTTTTTAAATAAAGCTAAGAATCATGACCTCTAATGCTAGAGGCACCCATTTTAAATTATTGTTTTCTATCAACTCCGTCAAAGCCATAAAGGCCTTTAGTAACTGTTACTATATTTCCCTTTTTACTTCTAGCTTCAAGCGCTGGTAGATCTAACTCTGTCAACTTTTCGTCATAGCTGAGATTTCTTATCTCTTGCCAACAATATCGTAGCAGTTTGTTTATATGTTTTGTTTTAAAGTGCGGGTTCCGGGAGGGTGCTGCATATTCAAGCTTAGACCTCACAACATTCATGTTAGTATTCTAAACATCCTTGTCCTTAAGCTGAAAGCCACTACTATATCTGCTAAGCTTACGCGGTCTTGACCAAGCCATTTGTATGAATATCCAGACATATCCGCTAATGCATTTACCTCTAGATCTCTTTCGTTCACGGACCCCGTGTATGTGCGTATGTGTGTGCGCGCACGCGAGTGCGTGTAGGTGTGCGTGCGCACTTACTTTAAGACTTTTATATGAAAACATCAAGACAAAATGGTTACATCTTTCTCAATCTTAGGTCACATGAGAGAGAGAGAGAGAGAGAGAGAGAGAGAGAGAGAGAGAGAGAGAGAGAGAGAGAGAGAGAGAGAGAGAGAGAGAGAGAGAGAGAGAGAGAGAGAGTTATCAGATGACAAATGGGCGACTTGGCAATCTCCAACTGGACGCGATTCAGGCCAGGAACTGGGGTGAATTTTAATATGAGTGACATCCTCTCTCTCTCTCTCTCTCTCTCTCTCTCTCTCTCTCTCCTCTCTCTCTCTCTCTCTCTCTCTCTCTCTCTCTCTCTCTCTCTTTACCTGAATATATCTATATACATACAAAGGATGCAATCCCCCTTGTAAGGGGGTGGACGAGTCAATGCACACACAATACTAGGCTTCTAGTTGAAGCTTACCAACCAGAATCCTCTCGTATGCTTTGACGATTCAAAGGAGGACGGGAAAAAACTTAGAAAATGCTAAAACGTAACTCGATTTCCGTGCTTTGATGATCAATAAAACTAGGAATAAATCAGCATTTTTTTCTAAGCTTTGATAGATAGATAGATAGATAGATAGATAGATAGATAGATAGATAGATAGATAGATAGATAGATAGAGAGGTATAGAAAATTCAACTCTGGGATATTAGCCTCAGGACCATCTGAGACTGGAAGGTAAGCTCTGAATCCACTGAGCTATAGACGTAAAACACAAAATGTGATCACATAACTAAAGTAAAACTGTTTGAATGAACACTCAAAGTTTTATTAAATTTTGCATAACATTAAAATTGCTACTGCTGAGGGGAACTGAAGTCCCTGAAAGTGGTCTTGAATTTTATTCATCCAAAGTACTCTCTAGAGCCGCTGGTCTCATTATCAAAGTTGTTATAATAGAATGTGCCATTGTAATCATTTTTGAGAATGAGGTGCTCACACCCATGCGAATGGGCATGATACACAATTTGAGAATGAGGGCAACGGCTCTTGAAACTGCTCAAGCTTTGCAACTATCTTCAAACTGCTCTTATTATACATTTCAGAATCAGAAAAGTGGATCTTTAAAATAATAGGCCTATAAATTTCTATATCTATTTTTGAGGCTTTTTAGTATGCTTTATAAGTTACAATCGCATTGTTTTCATATTATTTTCTTCAGTTTTTGTAGCTTTATTTTTCCTTTAAAATATCTAACTCTGTTTACGCTTTTTGTAAAAAGTTCGTTTTTGTAGTTCGAGGATATGCTCTGAAATGGCTCCATACTTCGAGGCATCTCAAATAACTAAATCAGTCCGTTCTGCCATGCGAAATATTTCAATAATGGCGGCAGTGCCAACCTCGCATTGGTTTCTGGCACTCTGCCTTCTCATAATACAATGATGGAATATATGCATGACTATCAATATCTGAGCAGAAGAAAATATGAAACAAGGAAGTTCGTCTGCCACTGAGGCCACATCTTAATATTTATTGCAGCTAAACAGCTTTATGGTAGTGGAGATTCATTTTCTTATTTTTCTCACATTGGAGAGGAAAGTAGATCTAAG
>JAXCGZ010018927.1:2500-7500 GCA_037179515.1 Halocaridina rubra | reverse complement strand
AGAAGAGGATTACTTTTTTCCTCCTCCTCCTCCTCCTCCTCCTCCTCCTCCTCCTCCTCCTTTTTCTTTTCTTTTTTTCTTTTTCATCTTTCTTCTTCTTCTTCTTCTTCTTCTTCTTCTTCTTCTTCTTCTTCTTCTTCTTCTTCTTCTTCTTCTTCTTCTTCTTCTTCTTCTTCTTCTTCTTCTTCTTCTTCTTCATTTTGCAAATCAAAGAATAAAATGTTTGACAAACACAGCAGAGAGAAATTTTACATTAAAAAAAAAAATCCTTATTGACAAAATCCAAGCGACAAAAACCTCACAGACAAAAACTGTGCTGTCAAAAGTCTATCCTAGCATAAAACATTAAAAACGTTCAATAACAAAAACATCACTTAGAAACGAGCCAAAAACAACGTAAAAAAACATTCCCACCCCCCCAAAAAAAAAAAAAATTTAAAACCTACACTGACAAAAAGATCACTAACAAAACCCTACCGACAAAAATAACCACCAATGAAACACCCTGTGAAAAAAAAATCCTCAAAGGGGAAAGCCCAGTAAAAATGTTTACTGGTCAGGGTGTTTTCAATGAGGTATTTTGTCAGTATGGTTTTATCAAAAAGGGTGTTTGACGGTTAAGCTTTTGTCAATGAGGCTTTTGTCGTGTGGATTTTGTCATTAAGAGTATTTGTCTTTTTGTTGACAGGGTTTTTGTCAATAAATATAGTCATCGGTCAGGCTTTGGTCGATAAGAACTTTTGTCAGGCTTTGGTGGATAAGAAATTTTGTCAGGCTTTGGTGGATAAGAATTTTTGTCAGGCTTTGGTGGATAAGAATTTTTGTCAGGCTTTGGTGGATAAGAATTTTTGTCAGGCTTTGGTGGATAGGAATTTTTGTCAGACTTTGGTGGTTAAGAATTTTTGTCAGGCTTTGGTGGATAAGAATTTTTGTCAGGCATTGGTGGATAAGAATTTTTGTCAGGCTTTGGTGGATAAGAATTTTTGTCAGGCTTTGGTGGATAAGAATTTTTGTCAGGCTTTGGTGGATAAGAATTTTTGTCAGGCTTTGGTGGATAAGAATTTTTGTCAGGCTTTGGTGGATAAGAATTTTTGTCAGGCTTTGGTGGATAAGAATTTTTGTCAGGCTTTGGTGGATAAGAATTTTTGTCAGGCTTTGGTGGATAAGAATTTATGTCAGGCTTTGGTGGATAGGAATTTTTGTCAGACTTTGGTGGTTAAGAATTTTTGTCAGGCTTTGGTGGATAAGAATTTTTGTCAGGCATTGGTGGATAAGAATTTTTGTCAGGCTTTAGTGGATAAGAATTTTTGTCAGGCATTGGTGGATAAGAATTTTTGTCAGGCTTTGGTGGATAAGAATTTTTGTCAGGCTTTGGTGGATAAGAATTTTTGTCAGGCTTTGGTGGATAAGAATTTTTGTCAGGCTTTGGTGGATAAGAATTTTTGTCAGGCTTTGGTGGATAAGATTTTTTGTCAGGTTTTGGTGGATAGGAATTTTTGTCAGACTTTGATGGTTAAGAATTTTTGTCAGGCTTTGGTGGATAAGAATTTTTGTCAGGCATTGGTGGATAAGAATTTTTGTCAGGCTTTGGTGGATAAGAATTTTTGTCAGGCATTGGTGGATAAGAATTTTTATCAGGCTTTGGTGGATAAGAATTTTTGTCAGGCTTTGGTGGATAAGAATTTTTGTCAGGCATTGGTGGATAAAAATTTTTGTCAGACTTTGGTGGTTAAGAATTTTTGTCAGACTTTGGTGGTTAAGAATTTTTGTCAGGCTTTGGTGGATAGGAATTTTTGTCAGGCTTTGGTGGATAAGAATTTTTTTCAGACTTTGGTGGTTAAGAATTTTTGTCAGGCATTGGTGGATAAGAATTTTTCTCAGGCTTTGGTGGATAAGAATTTTTGTCAGACTTTGGTAGTTAAGAATTTTTGTCAGGCTTTGGTGGATAAGAATTTTTGTCAGGCATTGGTGGATAAGAATTTTTGTCAGGCTTTGGTGGATAAGAATTTTTGTCAGGCATTGGTGGATAAGAATTTTTGTCAGACTTTGGTGGATAAGAATTTTTGTCAGGCTTTGGTGGATGAGAATTTTTGTCAGGCTTTGGTGGATAAGAATTTTTGTCAGGCTTTGGTGGATAAGAATTTTTGTCAGGCTTTGGTGGATAAGAATTTTTGTCAGGCTTTGGTGGATAGGAATTTTTGTCAGACTTTGGTGGTTAAGAATTTTTGTCAGGCTTTGGTGGATAAGAATTTTTGTCAGGCATTGGTGGATAAGAATTTTTGTCAGGCATTGGTGGATAAGAATTTTTGTCAGGCATTGGTGGATAAGAATTTTTGTCAGACTTTGGTGGCTAAGAATTTTTGTCAGACTTTGGTGGTTAAGAATATTTGTCAGTCTTTGGTGGATAGGAATTTTTGTCAGGCTTTGGTGGATAAGAATTTTTGTCAGACTTTGGTGGTTAAGAATTTTTGTCAGGCATTGGTGGATAAGAATTTTTGTCAGGTTTTGGTGGATAAGAATTTTTGTCAGACTTTGGTGGTTAAGAATTTTTGTCAGGCTTTGGTGGATAAGAATTTTTGTCAGGCATTGGTGGATAAGAATTTTTGTCAGGCTTTGGTGGATAAGAATTTTTGTCAGGCATTGGTGGATAAGAGTTTTTGTCAGGCTTTGGTGGATAAGAATTTTTGTCAGGCTTTGGTGGATAAGAATTTTTGTCAGGCTTTGGTGGATAAGAATTTTTGTCAGGCTTTGGTGGATAAGAATTTTTGTCAGGCTTTGGTGGATAAGAATTTTTGTCAGGCTTTGGTGGATAGGAATTTTTGTCAGGCATTGGTGGATAAGAATTTTTGTCAGGCTTTGGTGGATAAGAATTTTTGTCAGGCATTGGTGGATAAGAATTTTTGTCAGGCATTGGTGGATAAGAATTTTTGTCAGCCTTTGGAGGATAAGAATTTTTGTCAGGCTTTGGTGGTTAAGAATTTTTGTCAGGCTTTGGTGGATAAGAATTTTTGTCAGGCTTTGGGGGATAAGAATTTTTGTCAGGCTTTGGTGGATAGGAATTTTTGTCAGACTCTGGGGTTAAGAATTTTTGTCAGGCTTTGGTGGATAAGAATTTTTGTCAGGCATTGGTGGATAAGAATTTTTGTCAGGCTTTGGTGGATAAGAATTTTTGTCAGGCTTTAGTGGATAAGAATTTTTGTCAGGCTTTGGTGGATAAGAATTTTTGTCAGGTTTTGGTGGATAAGAATTTTTGTCAGGCTTTGGTGGATAAGAATTTTTGTCAGGCTTTGGGGGTTAAGAATTTTTGTCAGGCTTTGGTGGATAAGAATTTTTGTCAGGCTTTGGTGGATAAGAATTTTTGTCAGGCTTTGGTGGATAAGAATTTTTGTCAGGCTTTGGTGGATAGGAATTTTTGTCAGACTTTGGTGGTTAAGAATTTTTGTCAGGCTTTGGTGGATAAGAATTTTTGTCAGGCATTGGTGGATAAGAATTTTTGTCAGGCTTTGGTGGATAAGAATTTTTGTCAGGCTTTGATGGAAAAGAATTTTTGTCAGGCTTTGGTGGATAAGAATTTTTGTTAGGCTTTGGTGGATAAGAATTTTTGTCAGGCTTTGGTGGATAAGAATTTTTGTCAGGCTTTGGTGGATAAGAATTTTTGTCGGTGGGTTTGTATTAATATGTGTGTGTTGGTCAGTCTTTTGACCAAGACACCTTCTGTCTACAGGATTTTTGTCATTAAATGTATTTATCGCTCAGGTTATTCTAAAAGAGCATTTTTTGTTGGTATTTGTTTTTGTCACCGAGATTTTTGTTAATGAGTGTTTCGGCGGTCAGAAAAATTATGAACAGATAAAAACCTTTTCTTCTTTTATATTAGTTTTGAGTTTTTTCTTTGGAGTTTCTGTCGAAGAGTTTTATGTCATGTGAGGGAAGGGACTGTTTTCTCCCTCTACAGGATAATGCCATGTGGTGGAGGGTATTGCTTCTTCCCCCTACAGACCATGCACTTATTTTGATATTTTACACTTTTCAGTTAAATGACCGCCATCTATTTTCACTACCCCCCTCCCCCCTAATCCAGCCATCTTCCATGAAGCTTTTAACCCAGATCATTGGGTCTTACCTGTTGCGTTTCCATTATCATAAACCTTTCCCTCCTCTCACTCTGTGTGTGTGTGTGTGTGTGTGTGTGTGTGTGTGTGTGTGTGTGTGTGTGTGTGTGTGTGTGTGTGTGTGTGTCGTGTGTGTGTGTGTGTGTGTGTGTGTGTGTGTGTGTGTGTGTGTGTGTGTGTGTGTGTGTGTGTGTGTGTGTGTGTGTGTGTGTGTGCGTGAGGTAAAAACAGATGGATAGGGAGAGCTTTAGTTCGAGAAAGAGAAGGAAGGGGTCTTAAAAGAAATATAAAAAGTATGTAAAATGACAAGAAAAATGATGGTTTGAAAGGAAAAAAAGATTAAAGTTGTATTATAAAAGACGAATCTCTACCAGAGAATACTGTAAAAAAAATAAAAGAGAGATTGAAGAGGGACATAGGAATAAGAAAAAATAAAAGATTTTCTTATAAATTGACTGAGAAAATGGAAAATAAAAGATAAAAGAATAATGAGGATTCTTGGAAAGACGTATACCTAGATAGATAGAAAAAGAGATAGAGATAGACAGCTAGATAGAGAGACAGATATACAGTGACAAATAGAGAGATATATTTTAATGATAGGTAGACAGAGATACACACACAGACAGAGTGACAAATACACACACATACACACACAGACACACACACACACACACACACACACACCACACACACACACACACACACACACACACACACACACACATATATATATATATATATATATATATATATATATATATATATATATATATATATATATATATATATATATATATATATATATATATATATATATATATATATATATATATATATATATATATATATATATATATATATATAGATAGATAGATAGATAGATAG
>JAXCGZ010018926.1:150000-178420 GCA_037179515.1 Halocaridina rubra | reverse complement strand
AGCATAGTTTGCAAACTTATGGAGAAACTACTAAGGAAACATATCTCTCTTCACTTGGAATCCTTCAACTTTTTGTCAGTGAGGCAACATGGCTTCAGAGAAGGAAGATCAACAGTAACAAACTTATTAGAATTTTATGATGAGGTAAGCCAAATCTTACAGGAAAGAGAGGGCTGGGCAGATTGCATATTCCTAGACTTCCAGAAAGCGTTTGACACTGTTCCACATGGGAGACTTATTAGGAAGCTGCAATCAATGGCTAGAATAGGTGGAAATGTCTTGGAATGGATAAAAACTTACTTAGAAGGAAGGGAACAGAGGGTTAGAGTAAGACACTCAGTGTCTGAATGGAGAAGAGTTAGTAGTGGAGTTCCACAGGGTTCAGTTTTAGGGCCACTTTTGTTCCTTGTATATGTAAATGACCTACCAGAGTCTGCAAATTCATTCATGAATATGTTTGCAGATGATGCAAAGATTGTGAAGAAAGTAAAAAACGAGAACAATGGTAGAGAACTTCAGGAGGATCTAAATAATCTGCATGAGTGGTCAGAAAAGTGGCTAATGAAATTCAATACCTCAAAATGTAAGGTAATGAGAATGGGTACAAGTGCAAGAAGGCCCAAGCTTGACTACTCGGTGGCTGGAGTACAACTTCAAGAGACAGAAAATGAGAGAGATCTAGGAGTAAACATACTGGCAGATTTGTCTCCAGAAATACATATAAATGGCGTAGTAAGGGCAGCATATGCATTCTTATCAAATGTAAGGGTAGCCTTCAGGCACATGGACAAGGAAATGTTCAGAAATATTTATGTAACCTATGTGAGGCCAAAACTCGAATATGCAGCCCCCTTTTGGAATCCGCACTTGAAAAAGCACATAGCTAAGCTTGAAAAAGTTCAAAGACATGCCACGAAACTGGTGCCAGAAATACGCAATCTCGGTTATGATGAGAGGCTGAGGGAATTAGACTTGCCATCACTCGAAGCTAGAAGAGTAAGGGGGGATATGGTGACAGTCTTTAAATTCCTTCATGGTTATGATAGAGTGGATAGGGATCGATATTTCGATATGGCTGGCTCTAGAACTAGAGGTCATAGTTTGAAGCTTCGTAAGAAAACTTGTTTGCAGGATGTAAGGAAATACTTTTTCAGTGTAAGAGTAGTTGATAATTGGAATTCGCTAAGCGAGGAGGTAGTTAATGCTATCTCAATCCATAGTTTTAAGGACAGGTATGATAAGTATCACTAAGTCTAAAAATGGAACCGATCAGGAGACGGGAAGATACGAGCTTTGGGCTCTTTCCCGTAAACACAATTAGGTAATCACAATTAGGTAATCACACACACACACGTCAGTATTTACAGTAGAAAATACCCCACCCCCTCAGATTGCAGAGATAGCAGCTCAAGGGCTGGCATTAGAGAACATCAGCCTTACAGCCCCAAAGGTATGCAAAGCGCTGATGGATTTAGATGTTCATAAAGCTACAGATCCTGATGACGTATCCCCTCATGTACTTAAAAAATGCGCAAATTCAATATCAGTGGCACTGGGTATCATATTTAAAAAGTCACTGGAGTCAGGGGAGATTCCAAGATGGTGGAAACAAGCAAATGTGATACCTATCTTCAAAAAGGGAAGGAGAGATACAGCTCTGAACTATAGACCAGTTTCCTTGACAAGCATAGTTATGGAGAAACTACTAAGGAAACATATCTCTCTTCACTTGGAATCCTCCAACTTTATGTCAGTGAGGCAAAATGGCTTCAGAGAAGGTAGATCAACAGTAACAAACTTATTAGAATTTTATGATGAGGTAAGCTGAATCCTACAGGGAAGAGAGGGCTGGGCAGATTGCATATTCCTAGACTTCCAGAAAGCGTTTGACACTGTTCCACATGGAAGACTTATTAGGAAGCTGCAAGCAATGGGTAGAATAGGTGCAAATGTCTTGGAATGGATAAAAACTTACTTAGAAGGAAGGGAATTGAGGGTTAGAGTAAGACATTCAGTGTCTGAATGGAAAAGAGTTAGTAGTGGAGTTCCACAGGGTTCAGTTTTAGGGCCACTTTTGTTCCTTGTATATGTAAATGGCCTCCCAGAGTTTGTAAATTCATTCATGAATATGTTTGCAGATGATGCAAAGATTGTGAAGACAGTAAGAAACGAGAACAATGGTAAACTTCAGGAAGATCTAAATTGTCTGCATGAGTGGTCAGAAAAGTGGCTAATGAAATTCAATACTTCAACATATAAGGTAATGAATGGGAACAAGTGCAAGATGGCCCAAGCTTGACTACCCGGTGACTGGAGTACAACTTCAAGAGACAGAAAATGAGAGAGATCTAGGAGTAAACATACTGGCAGATTTGTCTCCAGAATTTATTTTTTTTTTTAAGAGTGTGACACCGGGACAGGCAGACACTGTCCTCATCAACAAAGGCCTGGACACGAGAAAATACCAAGACGAAATAAAAGAAAAAGGTTAAGGGCAAGGCAGAGATGAGGTAATGTCACACAAAGGAAAACGACAGACAGAAAAAAACAGTCAAAGTAAAGAGGACCCAGAGATATGGAGGACTAGGCTCTGAGATGACGATAGATCTGCTTTTTGAAGGATGAAAGGTCATAAGAATTAGGAAAGACAGAAGGAGGAAGAGAGTTCCAGAGTCTGGAGGTAGATGGCAAGAAGCAGTCGCTGCACCGACCAATCCGCGAGCTACAAAGCTCCACTCAGTACCTGTGAGATGAGGCCGCTTGGCGAGTGTTACGCGGCCTCGGCAGTGGAGGAGGGATGCAACTCGCCAACTCATCAGAGCAGCGATGGAAGTAGTAGCGATAGAAAAGCGAAAGGGAAGATACCTTACGTCGAAGAGAGAGAGAATCCAGGTTAGAAGTAAGAGAAGGATCATTAATGAGTCTGACTGCCTTAGATTCAACCCTATCAAGAAGACAAGTAAAGGAAGAAGCACCCCAGATGTGTGAGCAGTATTCTAAGCAGGGGCGGATAAGACCTTTGTAAATTTTAAGTAACTGCAATGAGGAAAAGTCATAACGATAACGAAACAAAACCCCCAATTTTTTGGATGAAGATTTAGAAATTTGGATTATGTGATTCCTCCAAGACAAGTTAGAGGCTATATGGATTCCTAATATATTGATAGAGTTAAGAGGGTAAATTTCATTAGTTTTGAAGACAATAGGGTTATCAGGAGGAGAAGAAGATAAAGAGATATCCAGAAACTGTGTCTTGGAGGCATTGAATTTAATTAAATTTTGAGTGCCCCATTCAGATACTCTCTGCAAATTGGAGTTAAGAGCAGAAGAAAGAGTGATACGAGATTTATTACGAGTAATAGATGAAGGTTGTGAAGAAAAGGCGGAGGAAAAGTGAAGGGTAGAATCATCGGCAAAGGCATGAAGAAGAGAGGAAGATGGGGATTGTAGAAGATCATTGATGAAGAGAAGGAAGAGAGTAGGTGAAAGAACAGAGCCCTGTGGAACACCACTGGAAACAGAGAAAGGGCTAGATGTCGCGCCATCAACAACTACAGATATAGAATGGTCAGTAAGGGAACTGGAAATCAGAGAACAGAAAGAAGGGGTAAACCCATAGGCAGGGAGTTTGGCCAACAGAGCCTTGTGCCAGACTCTGTCAAAAGCCTTAGAGATATCAAGGGCGACGACAAAGGATTCCCCATAGTTCCTCAGAGAAGATGACCATACATGAGTAAGATAGGACAGGAGATCACCAGTGGATCTTGCCTTGTGGAAGCCGTACTGGTGATCGGAGATAAGTGAGTTAGATTCAAGGCGTTTCAAGAAGTGAGCATTGAGCAAAGTTTTGAAAACTTTAGCAATAGAGGAGGTTAGAGCAATAGGTCGGTAGTTAGAAGGAATAGAGCGGTAACCCTTCTTAGGAACAGGTTGAACTAGAGCATGCTTCCAAGATGAAGGATAGATACTGGTTGACAGAATGAGGCGAAAAAGACGGCAAAGCACGGGAGCCAGTTCATCTGCAAACTCCTTAAGGAACCTTGCAGGGATACCATCGGGACCAGATGCCTTGTTTGTCTTTAGTGAGTGAAGAACCTTATGAACTTTGCGTGAAGAAAGGATAAGGGAGGGCATAGGGTTAGAGAGGGGAAAAGACTGAGGAACAGGTGCGCTGGAATCGTTGATAGAAGAGTTGGCAGAAAAAATGAGAGCCAAAGAGAGTGGCTTTGTCAGTGGGAGAGCAAGCTATAGAACCATCAGAACGAATGAGAGGGGGAAAGCTTGAGTTACAGAAGTTTTTGGAGTGGTTTTTGGCTAAGGACCAGAAGGATTTGTCAGTGGGAGAGGAGTTAAGGTCATCAACTTTCCTTCTTATAAAGGAAGCCTTAGACCTTCGAATCTGAGCTGTACAGCGATTCCTAGCTATAATAAAAGCAGAGCGAGTTAAATCAGAAGGAGAGGCTTGGTAAGATCGGTGAGCCTGATTCCTAGCCTGGATAGCCATGGAGCAGGCACGGTCAAACCAAGGTTTTGGGGGAGAGGAAGTTTTTGTAGAAGAGGGGATGTACGCCTCCATTCCCGCGGTCATGATCTCGTCAACTTTTACAGCTACCCGATCAGGGTTGCGGGACCGAAAGCAGTAGTCATCCCATGGAAATTCAAAGAGAAAGTTACGCAAATTTTCATATTGGGTTCGCTCGAAGTGCCAAAGGCGATGTTGAGTAGGAGGGATTGGTGGTGGGGGAGCAAAAATGGAAGAGACAGAGATCATGGAGTGGTCAGATTTACCAAGAGGGGAAAGCACAGAATAAGAGTAGTTTGAAGGGTTAGAAGTCAAAAATAGGTCAAGAGTGTTTGCAGCATGTTCGTGACGATCAGGAACGCGAGTAGGATGTTTGATAATTTGCTCCAGCTCGTGAGTAATAGAGAAAGCAAGAGCCTCGCTTCCTCCCACATCAGTGTGAGAAGAATGAAGTCACTCACTGTGGTGTACATTGAAGTCTCCAATGTAGAGTACTTCGGCATGTGGGTGAGAAGATAGCAAGGACTCATGGCACGAGGAGAGATATTCAAAGAAAGACACACACACACACATATAAATGGCATAGTAAGGGCAGCATATGTATTTTTATCAAATGCAAGAGTAACCTTCAGGCACATGGACAAGGAAATGTTCAGAAATATTTATATAACCTATGTGAGGCCAAAACTCGATTATGCAGCCCCCTTTTGGAATCCGCACTTGAAAAAGCACATAGCTAAGCTTGAAAAAGTTCAAAGACATGCCACGAACCTAGTGCCAGAAATACGCAATCTCAGTTATGATGAGAGGTTGAGGGAATTAGACTTACCACCACTCGAAGCTAGAAGATTGAGGGGGGATATGGTGACAGTCTTTAAATTCCTTCATGGTTATGATAGAGTGGATAGGGATCGATATTTTGATATGGCTGGCTCTAGAACTAGAGGTCATAGTTTGTTGCTTCGTAAGAAAACTTCTTGACAGGATGTAAGGAAATACCTTTTCAGTGTAAGAGTAGTTGATAATTGCAAATGGCTATGCGAGGAGGTAGTTAATGTTATCTCAATCCATAGTTTTAAGGAGAGGTACGATAAGTATCACTAAGTATAAAATGGAACCGATGAGGAGACGGGAAGATACGAGCTTTGGGCTCTTTCCCGTAAACACAATTAGGTAATCACACACACACACACACACACACACACACACACACACACACACACACACACACACACACACACACACACACACACACACACACACACACACACAATTAGGTAATCACAATTAGGTAAGAAAAATTTTCGTTACTGAATACTTCCAGACAAAGGGGAGATAAAGAAGATAATGACAGAAGATCAGGGGATGGGGCCTCATTAAGATTGTTATACACAAATGCTGATGGATTAGCTGGTAAGGCAGTAGAATTAAAAGATAGGATTCACAACAGTAAGGCAGATATAGTAGCAATTACAGAGACTAAGTTGAGTGAGGACATAAACAGTGTCACAGTTTTTCCTAAGGGCTTCAGAATACTAAGGGTTGAAAGATCTGAGAGGACTGGTGGAGGGATAGCACTGCTCATAAGTGAGAGGATTCAAGTTGAAGAAATAAACTTGGCTATAGAAAGTGAGTTCAGGGAATTTCTTGTTGCTCGCATAAATACTGGGTCAGAGAGCATTATAATAACTGTTGTATACAACCCACCAAGGAACCAAAATAGGCTTGAAATTTATGAGGAAAGTCATATAGGTACTATTGAAGTCATAAACTCAGTTGTTAACATGGCACGGGAGAAAAAATGTAGGATTTTGATTATGGGAGACTTTAATCATAAAGAGATAGATTGGATAAATCTTGACCCACACAGTGGTGAGGACTCATTCGGGGCAAGATTCCTAGATTGCGTACAAAGGAATTTCCTACACCAACATGTAATGAAACCAACAAGAGCCAGGGGTGGGGATGAACCATCACTACTTGATCTAGTGTTCACAGATAATGTGTTGGATATTGAAAATATTGAGTATGATCCACCAATTGGAAAGAGTGACCACTGTGTGTTGTTGATGGAGTATATCATTGAAGATATTCTTCCTGAGAGTAGAGGCACTGAGGACATGAGGAGGAACTATCCGAAAGGAGATTACATCAAAATTAATTAGCTTTTTGCAGTTATTGACTGGAGAACCTTATTTTACAACAAATCTGTACAAGAAATGTATGACATCTTTTGTGAGAAATATGGGAAGATAGTAGATTGCTGCATACCTGTCACCAAAGTAGGTGTAATTCATGCCAGAGAGAAATGGTTCGATAATGGGTGTAAAAGAGCTAAGGAGTGGAGAGACAAATGCTGGAAAAGGTATAAGAGGAGAAAAAACTTAAATGCCTGGCAAACCTACAAAAGAGCAAGAAATGACTACCTAAGTAAAAGGAGAGAGGCAGAGAGAGATTATGAGAGGGACATCACCAGGAAGGCTAAAGAAAATCCCAAGCTTTTCCACAGCTTTATCAGAGGAAAACTGAAGGTAAAAGAACAGGTTTTAAGGCTAAAGAGAGCGGATGGAAGCATCACTGAGACGGACGAAGAGATCTGCAAAGAATTGAACAAGGAGTTTCAGTCAGTATTTACAGTAGAAAATACCCCACCCCCTCAGATTGCAGTGATAGAAGCTCAAGGGCCGGTATTAGAGAACATCAACCTTACAGCCACAGAGGTATGCAAAGCGCTGATGGATTTAGATGTTCATAAAGCTACAGGTCCTGATGACATATCCCCTCATGTGCTTAAAAAATGCGCAAACACAATATCAGTGGCACTAAGTATCATATTTAAGGAGTCACTGGAGTCGGGGGAGATTCCAAGATGCTGGAAACAAGCAAATGTGATACCTATCTTCAAAAAGGGAAGGAGGGATACGGCTCTGAACTATAGACCAGTTTCCTTGACCAGCATAGTTTGCAAAGTTATGGAGAAACTACTAAGGAAACATATCTCTCTTCACTTGGAATCCTTCAACTTTTTGTCAGTGAGGCAACATGGCTTCAGAGAAGGTAGATCAACAGTAACAAACTTATTAGAATTTTATGATGAGGTAAGCCCAATCTTACAGGAAAGAGAGGGCTGGGCAGATTGCATATTCCTAGACTTCCAGAAAGCGTTTGACACTGTTCCACATGGGAGACTTATTAGGAAGCTGCAATCAATGGCTAGAATAGGTGGAAATGTTTTGGAATGGATAAAAACTTACTTAGAAGGAAGGGAACAGAGGGTTAGAGTAAGACACTCAGTGTCTGAATGGAGAAGAGTTAGTAGTGGAGTTCCACAGGGTTCAGTTTTAGGGCCACTTTTGTTCCTTGTATATGTAAATGACCTACCAGAGTCTGTAAACTCATTCATGAATATGTTTGCAGATGATGCAAAGATTGCGAAGAAAGTAAAAAACGAGATCAGTGGTAGAGAACTTCAGGAGGATCTAAATAATCTGCATGAGTGGTCAGAAAAGTGGCTAATGAAATTCAATACCTCAAAATGTAAGGTAATGAGAATGGGTACAAGTGCAAGAAGGCCCAAGGTTGACTACTCGGTGGCTGGAGTACAACTTCAAGAGACAGAAAATGAGAGAGATCTAGGAGTAAACATAGTGGCAGATTTGTCTCCAGAAATACATATAAATGGCGTAGTAAGGGCAGCATATGCATTCTTATCAAATGTAAGGGTAGCCTTCAGGCACATGGACAAGGAAATGTTCAGAAATATTTATGTAACATATGTGAGGCCAAAACTCGAATATGCAGCCCCCTTTTGGAATCCACACTTGAAAAAGCATATAGCTAAGCTTGAAAAAGTTCAAAGACATGCCACGAAACTGGTGCCAGAAATACGCAATCTCGGTTATGATGAGAGGCTGAGGGAATTAGACTTGCCATCACTCGAAGCTAGAAGAGTAAGGGGGGATATGGTGACAGTCTTTAAATTCCTTCATGGTTATGATAGAGTGGATAGGGATCGATATTTCGATATGGCTGGCTCTAGAACTAGAGGTCATAGTTTGAAGCTTCATAAGAAAACTTCTTTGCAGGATGTAAGGAAATACTTTTCAGTGTAAGAGTAGTTGATAATTGGAATTGGCTAAGCGAGGAGGTAGTTAATGCTATCTCAATCCATAGTTTTAAGGACAGGTACGATAAGTATCACTAAGTCTAAAATGGAACCGATGAGGAGACGGGAAGATACGAGCTTTGGGCTCTTTCCCGTAAACACAATTAGGTAATCAATTAGGTAATCACACACACACACACACACACACACACACACACACACACACACACACACACACACACACACACATATATATATATATATATATATATATATATATATATATATATATATATATATATATATATATATATATATATATATATATATATATATATATATATATATATATATATATATATATTACCAATTAAGCACATTGCATATGTGGAAACATGAATAATTTTTATACCCCGACCGGGACTTGAACCTAGGACTTATAATTAAGTCAAGGTGCTACCAACTACACCACAGAAGGTTAAACGGAATCCAACTTTATAGCTTATATCTGCTATACTTAGGAATGAACGGATTCTATCTGAATGCCATCATTTTTCATATTACAGATTCCCCATTCTCACTCGTGGCTTCATTTTCGCATTTAATTCAACTCCCAATCTCAGATATAAGCTATAAGGTTGGAGTCCTTTTAACCTTCTGTGGTGTAGTTGGTAGCTCCTTGACTTAGCAATTATAAGTCTTAGGTTCAAGTTCCGGTCGGGGTAAAAAATGATTCACATATATATATATATATATATATATATATATATATATATATATATATATATATATATATATATATATATATATATATATATATATATATATATATATATATATATATATATATATATATATATATATATATATATATATATATATATATATATATATATATATATATATATATATATATATATATATATATATATATATATATATATATATATATATATATATATATATATATATATATATATATATATATATATATATATATATATATATATATAGATAGATATATATATATATATATATATATATATATATATATATATATATATATATATATATATATATATATATATATATATATATATATATATATATATATATATATATATATATATATATATATATATATATATATATATATATATATATATATATATATATATATATATATATATATATATATATATATATATATATATATATATATATATATATATATATATATATACATGGATGGTTACGGCTACGTCAGAAAAGTGAAAGACATTTTGAGATCCTTAGTATTTTCGAGTGTATTAATCTTCTATTCATCTTCAGATTCCTCTGAAGATGAGTAGTAGATAATACACTTGAAAGTACTAAGGATCTCAAAATTTCTTTCAATTTCCTTATGTAGCCATAACTATTCACGTTTATAACATTTATTTTTCTCGTGAAATTAAATCTTATATATATATATATATATATATATATATATATATATATATATATATATATATATATATATATATATATATATATATATATATATATATATATATATATATATATATATATATATATATATATATATATAATTATGAAAATGATAACAGCAGCAACAATATTAGTAGTAGTAGTAGTGCTGGTGGTGGTGGCAGTAGATTAGTATATATATAGTGTGTCTCCAGCCCCCAAAATATGGTTCAGAAATTATCTGAAAATTATCAGTAATTATTTGCAATGTAAAAAATTGAGGTTATCCTTCTAATGTAACCTGAGCATTTCCGTAAACAACAACCTCCTGAAATACAGCTGATGGATGTAAGTATGAACGATAATCTAAAAAGTGAACGAAAGCACTGGAAATGATTAGTGTTGTTTTTTTTTAAAATATGCGTCATATAATTGATATTGCATGGAGAGAGAGAGAGAGAGAGAGAGAGAGAGAGAGAGAGAGAGAGAGAGAGAGAGAGAGAGAGAGTAGCAATAATCAGATATCAATAGGTTATTCAATAATATTAATAATAATAATAATAATAATAATAATAATAATAATAATAATAATAATAATAATAATAATAATAATAATAATAATAATAGCATACTAGAGAGTTTATCATAGTAATAACTCTCTCTCTCTCTCTCTCTCTCTCTCTCTCTCTCTCTCTCTCTCTCTCTCTCTCTCTCTCTCTCTCTCTCTCTCTCTCTCTCTCTCACTGCAATGTTTTATCAATATGTACACCTCCCTGTAAACCATGTTCAATTCTTGGTTTTATATCCATTTGAAGCATTATTTGTATGAACTCATGTAATGTCTGACGCCTTGGCGCAATAAATTAATAAACTAAACTACTCTCTCTCTCTCTCTCTCTCTCTCTCTCTCTCTCTGATTACATAATTTTCTTTTTTACCTAATTTTGCTTACGGGAAAGAGCCCAAAGCTCGTATCTTCCCGTTTCCTGATCGGTTCCATATTGTACATAGTGATACTTATCATTCTTGTCCTTTAAACTATGGATTGAGTTATCATTAACTACCTCCTCGCTTAGCGAATTCCAATTATCAAGTACTCTTACACTAAAAAACGTACTTCCTTACATCCTGCAAAGAAGATTTCTTATGAAGCTTCAAATTATGACCCCTAGTTCTGGAGCCAGCCATATCAAAATATCGATCCCTATCCACTCTATCATAACCATGAAGGAATTTAGACTGTCACCATATCCACCTTCAATCCTCTAGCTTCGAGTGATGCTAAGTCTAATTCCCTCAGCTTCTCATCATAACTGAGATTGAGTAATTCTGGCACCAGTTTTGTGGCATGTCTTTGAACTTTTTCTAGTTTAGCTATGTGCTTTTTCAAGTGCGGATTTCAAAAGGGGGCTGCATATTCAAGTTTTAGCCTCACATAGGTTACATAAATATTTCTGAACATTTCCTTGTCCATTTGCTCGAAGGCTACCCTTGCATTTCCTAAGAAAGCATATGCTGCCCTTACTACGCCATGTATATGCATTTCTAGAGACATATCGGCCAGTATGTTTACTCCTAGGTCTCTCTCATTCTCTGTCTCTTGAAGTTGTACTCCTGCCACCGAGTAATCAAGCTTGGGTCTTCTTGCACTTGTACCCATTTTCATTACCTTACATTTTGAAGTATTGAATTTCATTAGCCACTTTTCTGACCACTCATGCAGACTATTTAGATCTTCCTGAAGTTCTCTACCATTGTTCTCGTTTCTTACTTTCTTCACAATCTTTGCATCATCTGCAAACATATTCATGAATGAATTTACAGACTCTGGTAGGTCATTTACATATACAGGGAAAAAAGTGGCCCTAAAACTGAACTCTGTGGAACTCCACTACTAAATCTTCTCCATTCAGACACTGAGTGTCTTACTCTAACCCTCTGTTTCCTTCCTTCTAAGTAAGTTATTATCCATTCCAAGACATTTCCACTTATTCTAGTCATTGCTTGGAGCTTCTTAATAAGTCTTCCGTGTGGGACAGTGTCAAATGCTTTCTGGAAGTCAAGGAATACGCAATTTGCCCAGCTCTCTCTTTCCAGTAAGATTCGGTTACCTCATCATGAAATTCTAATAAGTTTGTTACTGTTGATCTACCTTCTCTGAAGCCATGTTGTCTCATTGACAAAAAGTTGAAGGATTCCAAGTGAAGAGAGATATGTCTCCTTAGTAGTTTCTCCATAACTTTGCAAACTATGCTTGGCAAGGAAACTGGTCTATAGTTTAGAGCCGTATCCCTCCTTCCTTTTTTGAAGATTGGTATCACGTTTGCTTGTTTCCAGCATCTTGGAATCTCCCCTGACTCCAATGACGTTATAAATGTGATACTTAGTGCCACTGATATTGAGTTTGCGCATCTTTCAAGTACATGGGGGGGGATACATCATCAGGACCTGTAACTTTATGGACATCTAACTCCATCAGCGCTTTGCATACCTCTGTGGCTGAAAGAATGATGTTCTCTAATACCAGCCCATGAGCTTCTATCTCTGCAATCTGTGTGTAATTACCTAATTGTAATTACCTAATTTTGTTTACGGAAAAGAGCCCAAAGCTCGTATCTTCCCGTCTCCTCATCGGTTCCATTTTCTACTTAGTCATGCTTATCATACCTGTCCTTAAAACTATGGATTGAGATAGCATTAACTACCTCCTCGCTTAGCCAATTCCAATTATCAACTACTCTTACACTGAAAAAGTATTTCCTTACATCCTGCAAAGAAGTTTTCTTACGAAGCTTCAAACTATGACCTCTAGTTCTCGAGCCAGCCATTAGTAGAGGTTATAGTTCGAAGCTTCGTAAGAAAACTTCTTTGCAGGATGTAAGGAAATACTTTTTCAGTGTAAGAGTAGTTGATAATTGGAATTGGCTAAGCGAGGAGGTAGTTAATGCTATCTCGATTCATAGTTTTAACGACAGATATGATAAGTATGACTAAGTAGAAAACGGAACCGATGAGGAGACGGGAAGGTACGAGCTTTGGGCTCTTTCCCGTAAGCACAATTAGGTAATTACAATTACGTAATTCACACAGATTGCAGAGATAGAAGCTCATGGGCTGGTATATTTTTTTTTTATTATTTTTTTTTTATTTTTTTTCCCCTGACTCGAAAATTGTCAATTCCTCTCATTGTCGATGGCTACTGATAATCAGTAGTCTGAAAGCGTACAACTACTGCAGTACACTGGACTCTTTGTACTGAGCCTATTCTCTCTCTCTCTCTCTCTCTCTCTCTCTCTCTCTCTCTCTCTCTCTCTCTCTCTCTCTCTCTCTCTCTCTCTCTCTCTCTCTCTCTGTATATATATATATATATATATATATATATATATATATATATATATATATATATATATATATATATATGTGTGTGTGTTTTGGAATGGATAAAAACTTACTTAGAAGGAAGGGAACAGAGGGTTAGAGTAAGACACTCAGTGTCTGAATGGAGAAGAGTTAGTAGTGGAGTTCCACAGGGTTCAGTTTTAGGGCCACTTTTGTTCCTTGTATATGTAAATGACCTACCAGAGTCTGTAAATTCATTCATGAATATGTTTGCAGATGATGCAAAGATTGTGAAGAAAGTAAAAAACGAGAACAATGGTAGAGAACTTCAGGAGGATCTAAATAGTCTGCATGAGTGGTCAGAAAAGTGGCTAATGAAATTCAGTACTTCAAAATGTAAGGTAATGAGAATGGGTACAAGTGCAAGAAGGCCCAAGCTTGACTACTCGGTGGCTGGAGTACAACTTCAAGAGACAGAAAATGAGAGAGATCTAGGAGTAAACATACTGGCAGATTTGTCTCCAGAAATACATATAAATGGCATAGTAAGGGCAGCATATGCATTCTTATCAAATGTAAGGGTAGCCTTCAGGCACATGGACAAGGAAATGTTCAGAAATATTTATGGAACCTATGTGAGGCCAAAACTCGAATATGCAGCCCCCTTTTGGAATCCACACTTGAAAAAGCACATAGCTAAGCTTGAAAAAGTTCAAAGACATGCCACAAAACTGGTGCCAGAAATACGCAATCTCAGTTATGATGAGAGGCTGAGGGAATTAGACTTACCATCACTCGAAGCTAGAAGAGTGAGGGGGGATATGGTGACAGTCTTTAAATTCCTTCATGGTTATGATAGAGTGGATAGGGATCGATATTTTGATATGGCTGGCTCTAGAACTAGAGGTCATAGTTTGAAGCTTCGTAAGAAAACTTGTTTGCAGGATGTAAGGAAATACTTTTTCAGTGTAAGAGTAGTTGATAATTGGAATTGGCTAAGCGAGGAGGTAGTTAATGCTATCTCAATCCATAGTTTTAAGGACAGGTATGATAAGTATCACTAAGTATAAAATGGAACCGATGAGGAGACGGGAAGATACGAGCTTTGGGCTCTTTCCCGTAAACACAATTAGGTAATCAATTAGGTAATCACACACACACACACATATATATATATATATATATATATATATATATATATATATATATATATATATATATATATATATATATATATATTTCTCTATCTCTATCAGATAAAAGATTAATCAAACTGAAAAATAATCGAGATTTTGTTTTACATATTTATTTTTCTACATATATATGCTATATGTTTTTTTTCAGTTTATCCTTGCTAAATAGCCTAAAACGGATTAATTAGAAGAATATAGTAGTAGTAGTAGTAGTAGTAGTAGTAGTAGTAGTAGTCACGTGATCTGCCATGAATAGGAATAAAATGAATATATTGACGAAAGAGTTTGTTATTTGGCGTTTTATGTGTCACTATTAAGGATGGATGCCCTTCATAGCGCCTCCGCGAAGGGTTCGAACACAGCCTCTTCCCAAGTCGAACACTTTAACCACAGCGCTACCGCAACCCTTTTGTGTTGGCGAACCAGTAAGAGAGAGAGAGAGAGAGAGAGAGAGAGAGAGAGAGAGAGAGAGAGAGAGAGAGAGAGAGAAACGACGGAAGTGGAGGGAGGGAGAACGAAGAATATCAAGTCTAATTGTGGTATATATTCAATACATTATGAAGCAGGGCGCCATGACCAAAACCAACCTCAATTATACAATATTTATATTTTAGATTCAATATAACTTATTTATGATTGTGGGTGTTTTTTCCATTAACGTGTGGTCGCCACTATCCTCCTGACAAGTTCCTTGAGTATACAACCATGAGATGTTTGTGGTCTAAGGTTCAACAGTGTCTTCACGAGTTCTGTCTTTGATATAGGCTCAAGTGTCCATTCTGTAGCACTAATTCATACAATGAAAAAAGATTTAACATATTGCAATTTGCAGTTTTTATTGCTTTTCATTATTTCAAAATATAGATAAGCTAAAAACTGGACTATGCCGTTCTCTCTCTCTCTCTCTCTCTCTCTCTCTCTCTCTCTCTCTCTCTCTCTCTCTCTCTCTCTCTCTCTCTCTCTCTCTCTCTCTCTCTCTCTCTCATTATTTTAGATATGTAAATATGTTCTCGCTCTCAGGAATTTATCGTAAAAGGATTAGATGTTGCATTCACAAATGGCCTTCCATTGATATTGTTGTATTCATTATGCTTGCTGAGTTGGCAGGGGCTAGCAAACGACACACGCTACTCCTATTCCATTTGATCAGACTAAGTTCATATTTTCTCTTTTTCCCGGTGGATCGAGGCGTATTCGAACTCGAGTCCTGTGATATAACAGACCTCATTAAACCACGTAGGCATTACTATAATGTTAAATGATGCAATAGGCGAGGCCATGTGGAGTCCTCAGCAGTAATCCTGTGATGCGTTCATTATGATTATATCCAGTACGTTGGTGGTTGCTTTACAAGGGTTGCAGGGTAAATGGCTCAAGGCAATCAATACTCATTGTAATATTCATCAAGGTACAATATGCCGCATGGCGAAAACGCTACTATTTATGGTTTTAGTTTATTATTATTATTATTATTATTATTATTATTATTATTATTATTATTATCATTATTATTCTCCTTTTTTCGCTATCTCTGTAGCATATATTATATTTTTGGATGCGTTGCCGTACCTACACACTTGAGCAGACTAGATCAATATATTGCTTCAAGATTTTCGGCGCCATTGTAAATGGAGAATAGTAATATGTCGCTTTTTCAGGATTACCATTAGTTTTCCCACATTGTTCATGTCGTTGTCATTTACTTTGTCGTCTTCTTGAATTCTTCGTGGTCAGGAATGTCGTCATTTACATTGACAATGTGCATTTTACTCGTGTATCATTAATAGTTACAACATGGCAATTATTATAAGCTTCCATCTCTCTCTCTCTCTCTCTCTCTCTCTCTCTCTCTCTCTCTCTCTCTCTCTCTCTCTCTCTCTCTCTCTATATATATATATATATATATATATATATATATATATATATATATATATATATATATATATATATATATATATATATATATATATATATATATATATATAAGGTATACCTCACCCAACGTCGTTAATTGATTCCATACGAGACAACTTAAGTCGAAAAACGACTTAAATCAAATTAGCTTGTCTCTAGGCTAGCCTAGATATACAGATTTACTGTAGTAGTAGTATAGTTGGGTGGGATATGCCTTTTGCAAAGGCTCCCAAGTCTTGGTTTTGCTTAAATAACATTATATTAGCAATTTTTTAAATTTTCTATTCTATATATGGTTGTGCTAAAAAACTATATTCTGTTCTTATTTGTGCATATGCTTCACAAAATAGTAGAAAATGTTCTAGGCTCTCCTCACATTGTTCACACGTTGGGCAGGTAGTATCTTTATTTTTAAATTATGTACAGTAAACAAATTAATGAACTCTATTATGCCGTTGGCAACAGGCTTAGCATGGTGGCCAGTGTTGCCAGATAGAGCGGATGTTTTTATTTTCAAATGTATGGTACATTTTAAGATATATATTAATTACAAGATGGTAGTACTGTAATTTAAATACAAATGTACTTCGTCTTTAAGATACTTGAAATAACTTACCAGCTTACATGTATGTTTTTTATATTTATCATTTCTCTCATTTATGTATTCTGGCAACACTGATGGTGGCAGTGAGGACGAGGCTGCATGTGTTTTGTCACTCTTCTGCATAAGCTAATGCACCCTCACACGCTATTTCCCTGACGATATTATATTAAAAATATATTTGCTCTTTGTTCTTAATGCTTTTTTCAATTTTCTTCATAATACCCGATCACATTAAGCGGCAGATGAGGAGTAGGATGCGGGAAAACAAACCTCTATCGGCAAACGTTTTGCTACTTCCGTATCAGCTGATGCACCCTCACATGCTATTTTCCTAACAATATTATATTAAAAATAACTTTGCTGTTTGTCCTTAATGCTTTTATTCAATTTTCTTCATAATATCCGATTGCATTAAGCGGTAGAAGAGGAGTAGGATGCGGGAGAACGAACCAGTGCTGCCAGGTCAAGCTGTCAAAAATTCCCTAGATTTGCCTACAAAATTTCCCTATTTGGCTCAAAATATCCCCGTTATAGATACATATACAAGGCTATATACATTTCAGTTTCTTCATCTCAGTTACTACACAGAGTAAAAATATAAAGAATTAGAATAATAATAGCTAGTTCTCCAGAATTTCCATAGATTTTCCCTCTTTCTTTTTTTGATTTTCCCTAGATTTTAGTGAATTTTCAAGTTTCTTCCCTGCTTCCCTGTACCCACCTGAATTTCCCTAAAACAAGGATTAAAGATAACTTTGCTGTGTGTTCGTAATGCTTTTTTTTTTCCAATAAGGTGCCATGGGGGCAACATATAAGGTCACAAATGAATGAGAATGAGAGTAGCCGATAAACAGACATATACCATGCATAAACTAATCAATTCAAAACATTAGCGGTTTCGCGGGAATGACGAGTGACGACGCCTAACGGTGGATATTGGAACTAATGTACATATTTTAATAAGATTTTATATGCTTTTATTAGTACTTATTGTAGAATAACATGATTCTATGTGCTTTTGTTTTTACTTATTGTACAGTAACATGATTTCATGTGCTTTTAATGGTTTTCTAGTGATATTATGACTCCAATATTTGTAGCGGACAGACATAAAGTTGATTATAATGACGTAAACTTTATTTAAATTTTTCTTATTTTTCCATATATATTTTTGAAAACCGACATATAATCGAGAACGACTTAACTCGAAACGACTTAAGCCGAGGTATACCAGTATATATAAACTTACATTTGTAGTTAACGAGACAGTCCAAAATATTAAAGGAAAAAATTGAGTACACTTTTCTAGAGGGGAAAGAAAAGAAGCTGTACTGTCCTTTCCGAGAAGGAAGTTTAGAGGAGTTGCCAGAGGTGAAGCCATCACATCACATTACCTAATTTTTTGTGTAAATTGGGGAGAGCTCTTACAGCCGTTTACCTGATCCTGTGGTTCCATATATTGTTAAAATCAGAATCCTTCCCATTTATATTAACTTGATAGTTAGTTTGATACACAAAATAATTGAATAATTATATAAATACCAAATATACACCTGTCAACAGCACTGAGTTAAGTTGCCAAGTAGCACAGCTGTCTCATTTTTCTTCATTTTTTTTCTTTTAGCTTTCTTTTATGAATTTTTTTTTATTTTGTATATATTGAGTTAAATGTAAAGTCTGATCCTGTAATAACGTACGTTGGTTAACAAATGAGTTCATCATTTAAGAAGAATATATAGTAGAGACAGGTGGGTGTCCCCCCAGAAACAAATTCGAATTTTCCATCAAGCAGACTTTTGTTTTTGCATTTTTTCCCCTCAAATTACCAAAGTCAAATTTCGATTTAGGATGGGTGTTACCAGAAAAGAGATAAATTGAGTAACGAAATAGTTCTGTGTGATGTTTAAAATAAAAGCCTTTCTCTCTTTTTTTTTTCTCTTTTCTCTTAATCTTCTTCTTCTTCTTTCTATATTCTGTGAAAGGGAAAACATGATAATGAGGCCATCTCTGTCCAAACCCCCATACCCATGGGTTGGGGAGGGATGATATAGGATCTCCATGGGATGTAGCGGCAGGAGGAGGGGGAGGTATTAGGAGATTAAAACAGAAAATCAAGGATTTAAAGGCAATGGTTATAAGACTAGATGATAAAATTCGTAGTATGGATTGAGAAAGAAACACTCCGAGAGGAAATAAGATATTTGGAGGAAGCAAATAAAGCACAAGGGCAGGAGAGAAAGGAACTAGAAAAACAAAGAAAGAAGCTGGAGGGGGAAAAGAGTGAACTAGAAACAAGAATTTCTAAACAAGAAGATAACAACAAACAGCTGAATGACAACCTAAATGAATTAAATGTTAGTTCACTGCTCTCTTCTTCTGAGAGAGACGAAATTGCAGCTTGGAATGTTCAGATTAAGGAAAACATCGAAAAGTTTAGAAAAGAGTTTCAGGAGCTGAATATGGAACATGATGCCATGAAAACTTCGTTTGCTGATGCACTAAAGGGGAATGTGGCAGTAAAAGAGGCTGTGAAGGTAGTGGCGCAGGAAAACATACAAACAGTTGACAATAAAGTAACAGTAATAGAAAAAATGAAAGACGTTGTGATGGAAAGGGCAAATTCACTGATTAAACAAGTACTTGATAAAGAGAAGACAGTGGTAATCTCAGGCATAAGCGAATCCTAGGAGCCAACGTGGCAGGGGTTACTTCAAGAAAATAAAGCTAGGGTTGTAGACCTGATAAGAAAGCTTGAAGTAGTTTGTGGTCCTGAGGATATTGTAAACATTCACCAACTAGGCAAATATTCAAGGGAAGGAAAGCAGAAACCAACAAAAGTAACCTTTGAGAGAGGGGAAACATGTAGAGAAATATTGATGAGGAAAAAAATCTAAAAGACCTTCAAGAATTCAAAGAGTGTTCATTAGATGATACAGAACACAGGAAGAGATGGGAAAGATCAACACCTTGTTGAAAGAGGCAAGAAGGTTAAATGAGGAAAGAAATTAAGTAGAGAAGAAAAATTTTCATTTCAGAGTTCTTCCAGACAAAGGGGTGATAAAGAAGATAATGACAGAAGATCAGGGGATGGGGCATCATTAAGATTGCTATACTATCCGAAAGGAGATTACATCAAATTGAATGAGCTTTTTGCAGTTATTGACTGGAGAACCTTATTTTACAACAAATCTGTACAAGAAATGTATGACATCTTTTGTGAGAAATATGGGAAGATAGTAGATTGCTGTATACCTGTCACCAAAGTAGGTGTAATTCATGCCAGAGAGAAATGGTTTGATAATGGGTGTAAAAGAGCTAAGGAGTGGAGAGACAAATGCTGGAAAAGGTATAGGAGGAGAAAAAACATAAATGCCTGGCAAACCTACAAAAGAGCAAGAAATGATTACCTAAGTAAAAGGAGAGAGGCAGAGAGAGACTATGAGAGGGACATCACCAGGAAGGCTAAAGAAAATCCCAAGCTTTTCCACAGCTTTATCAGAGGAAAACTGAAGGTAAAAGAACAGGTTTTGAGGCTAAAGAGAGCGGATGGAAGCATCACTGAGACGGATGAAGAGATCTGCAAAGAATTGAACAAGGAGTTTCAGTCAGTATTTACAGTAGAAAATACCCCCACCCCCTCAGATTGCAGTGATAGAAGCTCAAGGGCCGGTATTAGAGAACATCAACCTTACAGCCACAGAGGTATGCAAAGCGCTGATGGATTTAGATGTTCATAAAGCTACAGGTCCTGATGACATATCCCCTCATGTGCTTAAAAAATGCGCAAACACAATATCATTGGCACTAAGTATCATATTTAAGGAGTCACTGGAGTCGGGGGAGATTCCAAGATGCTGGAAACAAGCAAATGTGATACCTATCTTCAAAAAGGGAAGGAGGGATACGGCTCTGAACTATAGACCAGTTTCCTTGACCAGCATAGTTTGCAAAGTTATGGAGAAACTACTAAGGAAACATATCTCTCTTCACTTGGAATCCTTCAACTTTTTGTCAGTGAGGCAACATGGCTTCAGAGAAGGTAGATCAACAGTAACAAACTTATTAGAATTTTATGATGAGGTAAGCCAAATCTTACAGGAAAGAGAGGGCTGGGCAGATTGCATATTCCTAGACTTCCAGAAAGCGTTTGACACTGTTCCACATGGGAGACTTATTAGGAAGCTGCAATCAATGACTAGAATAGGTGGAAATGTTTTGGAATGGATAAAAACTTACTTAGAAGGAAGGGAACAGAGGGTTAGAGTAAGACACTCAGTGTCTAAATGGAGAAGAGTTAGTAGTGGAGTTCCACAGGGTTCAGTTTTAGGGCCACTTTTGTTCCTTGTATATGTAAATGACCTACCAGAGTCTGTAAATTCATTCATGAATATGTTTGCAGATGATGCAAAGATTGTGAAGAAAGTAAAAAACGAGAACAATGGTAGAGAACTTCAGGAGGATCTAAATAATCTGCATGAGTGGTCAGAAAAGTGGCTAATGAAATTCAATACTTCAAAATGTAAGGTAATGAGAATGGGTACAAGTGCAAGAAGGCCCAAGCTTGACTACTCGGTGGCTGGAGTACAACTTCAAGAGACAGAAAATGAGAGAGATCTAGGAGTAAACATAGTGGCAGATTTGTCTCCAGAAATACATATAAATGGCATAGTAAGGGCAGCATATGCATTCTTATCAAATGTAAGGGTAGCCTTCAGGCACATGGACAAGGAAATGTTCAGAAATATTTATGTAACCTATGTGAGGCCAAAACTCGAATATGCAGCCCCCTTTTGGAATCCGCACTTGAAAAAGCACATAGCTAAGCTTGAAAAAGTTCAAAGACATGCCACGAAACTAGTTCCACAAATACACAATCTCAGTTATGATGAGAGGCTGAGGGAATTAGACTTACCATCACTCGAAGCTAGAAGAGTGAGGGGGGATATGGTGACAGTCTTTAAATTCCTTCATGGTTATGATAGGATGGATAGGGATCGATATTTTGATATGGCTGGCTCTAGAACTAGAGGTCATAGTTTGAAGCTTCGTAAGAAAACTTGTTTGCAGGATGTAAAGAAATACTTTTTCAGTGTAAGAGTAGTTGATAATTGGAATTCGCTAAGCGAGGAGGTAGTTAATGCTATCTCAATCCATAGTTTTAAGGACAGGTATGATAAGTATCACTAAGTCTAAAATGGAAGCGATCAGGAGACGGAAGATACGAGCTTTGGGCTCTTTCCCGTAAACACAATTAGGTAATCACAATTAGGTAATCACACAAATGCTGATGGATTAGATGGTAAGGCAGTAGAATTAAAAGATAGGATTTACAACAGTAAGACAGATATAGTAGCAGTTACAGAGACTAAGTTGAGTGAAG
This sequence comes from Halocaridina rubra, assembly GCA_037179515.1. Taxonomy (NCBI): domain Eukaryota; kingdom Metazoa; phylum Arthropoda; class Malacostraca; order Decapoda; family Atyidae; genus Halocaridina; species Halocaridina rubra. The sequence continues at coordinate 155,893 of JAXCGZ010018926.1, read as the reverse complement.
ACATAAACAGTTTCACAGTTTTTCCTAAGGGCTTCACAATATTTAGGGTTGAAAGATCTGAGAGGACTGGTGGAGGGATAGCACTGCTCATAAGTGAGAGGATTCAGGTTGAAGAAATAAACTTGGCTATAGAAAGTGAGTTCAAGGAATTTCTTGTTGCTCGCATAAATACTGGGTCAGAGAGCATTATAATAACTGTTGTGTATAACCCACCAAGGAACCAACATAGGCTAGAAGTTTACGAGGAAAGTCATATAGGTACTATTGAAGTCATAAACTCAGTTGTTAATATGGCATGGGAGAGGAAATGTAGAACTTTGATTATGGGAGATTTTAATCATAAAGAGATAGATTGGATAAATCTTGACCCATACAGTGGAATGGATAAAAACTTACTTAGAAGGAAGGGAACAGAGGGTTAGAGTAAGACACTCAGTGTCTGAATGGAGAAGAGTTAGTAGTGGAGTTCCACAGGGTTCAGTTTTAGGGCCACTTTTGTTCCTTGTATATGTAAATGACCTACCAGAGTCTGTAAATTCATTCATGAATATGTTTGCAGATGATGCAAAGATTGTGAAGAAAGTAAAAAACGAGAACAATGGTAGAGAACTTCAGGAGGATCTAAATAATCTGCATGAGTGGTCAGAAAAGTGGCTAATGAAATTCAATACTTCAAAATGTAAGGTAATGAGAATGGGTACAAGTGCAAGAAGGCCCAAGCTTGACTACTCGGTGGCTGGAGTACAACTTCAAGAGACAGAAAATGAGAGAGATCTAGGAGTAAACATAGTGGCAGATTTGTCTCCAGAAATACATATAAATGGCATAGTAAGGGCAGCATATGCATTCTTATCAAATGTAAGGGTAGCCTTCAGGCACATGGACAAGGAAATGTTCAGAAATATTTATGTAACCTATGTGAGGCCAAACCTCGAATATGCAGCCCCCTTTTGGAATCCGCACTTGAAAAAGCACATAGCTAAGCTTGAAAAAGTTCAAAGACATGCCACGAAACTGGTGCCAGAAATACGCAATCTCACTTATGATGAGAGGCTGAGGGAATTAGACTTACCATCACTCGAAGCTAGAAGAGTGAGGGGGGATATGGTGACAGTCTTTAAATTCCTTCATGGTTATGATAGAGTGGATAGGGATCGATATTTTGATATGGCTGGCTCTAGAACTAGAGGTCATAGTTTGAAGCTTCGTAAGAAAACTTCTTTGCAGGATGTAAGGAAATACTTTTTCAGTGTAAGAGTAGTTGATAGTTGGAATTCGCTAAGCGAGGAGGTAGTTAATGCTATCTCAATCCATAGTTTTAAGGATAGGTATGATAAGTATCACTAAGTATGAAATGGAACCGATCAGGAGACAGGAAGATACGAGCTTTTGGCTCTTTCCCGTAAACACAATTAGGTAATCACAATTAGGTAATCACTCATTCGGGGCAATATTCCTAGAGTGCGTACAAAGAAATTTCCTACACCAACATGTAATGGAACCAACGAGGGCCAGGGGTGGGGATGAGCCATCACTACTTGATCTAGTATTCACAAATAACGTGTTGGATATTGAAAAACTTGAGTATGAACCACCAATTGGAAAGAGTGAGCACTGTGTGTTGTTGATGGGAGTATATCATTGAAGATATTCTGCCTGAAAGTAGAGGCACTGAGGACATGAGGAGGAACTATCTGAAAGGAGATTACATCAAAATGAATGAGCTTTTTCAGTTATTGACTGGAGAACCTTAGTTTATAACAAATCTATACAAGAAATGTACGATATTTTTTGTCGGGGAACGGATACTGTTCGCAACAGAGAGAGAGAGAGAGAGAGAGAGAGAGAGAGAGAGAGAGAGAGAGAGAGAGAGAGAGAGAGAGAGAGAGAGAGAGAGAGAGAGAGAGAGAGAGAGAGAGAGAGAGAGACTGGATATAAAATTCCTTTGCAGGGAATCCTCAACTGAAATAGCAAATAGAGAAAGTTCTTACAGACAGAGGTGGTACGATGCTGGTGATAAAGAGATACGTACCATCACTCTCAGCTGGATGGATGAAGGATGGAGGGGGATATATGATACGGTTCTTGAATGCCTTCGTGATTTGGACAGAAAAAAGGGAGTGATATATGGATATGGGTGGCTTTAGAAGTCTTAGTAAATGGATAATAGTAATTACTTAATTGTGCTTACGGGAAAGAGCCCCAAGCTCGTAACTTCCCGTCTCCTGATCGGTTCCATTTTGTACATAGTGATACTTATCATACTTGCTGCATACCTGTCACCAAAGTAGGTGTAATTCATGCCAGAGAGAAATGGTTTGATAATGAGTGTAAAAGAGCTAAGGAGTGGAGAGACAAATGCTGGAAAAGGTATAGGAGGAGAAAAAACCTAAATGTCTGGCAAACCTACAAAAGAGCAAGAAATGATTACCTAAGTAAAAGAAGAGAGGCAGAGAGAGACTATGAGAGGGACATCACCAGGAAGGCTAAAGAAAATCCCAAGCTTTTCCACAGCTTTATCAGAGGAAAAATGAAGGTAAAAGAACAGGTTTTAAAGCTTAAGAGAGCGGAAGGAAGCATCACTGAGATGGATGAAGAGATCTGCAAAGAATTGAACAAGGAGCTTCAGTCAGTATTTACAGTAGAAAATACCCCACCCCCTCAGATTGCAGAGATGGAAGCTCATGGGCCGGTATTAGAGAACATCAACCTTTCAGCCACAGAGGTATGCAAAGTGCTGATGGAGTTAGATGTCCATATAGCTTCAGGTCCTGATGATATGTCCCCTCATATACTTAAAAAATGTACAAACTCAGTATCAGTGGCACTAAGTATAATATTTAAAAAGTCACTGGAGTCAGGGGAGATTCCAAGATGCTGGAAACAAGCAAACGTGATACCTATCTTCAAAAAGGGAAGGAGGGATACGGCTCTAAACTACAGACCAGTTTCCTTGACCAGCATAGTTTACAAAGTTATTGAGAAACTACTAAGGAAACATATCTCTCTTCACTTGGAATCCTTCAACTTTTTGTCAGTGAGACAACATGGCTTCAGAGAAGGAAGATTAACAGAAACAAACTTATTAGAATTTTATGATGAGGTAAGCTGAATCTTACTGGAAAGAGAGGGCTGGGCAGATTGCATATTCCTAGACCTCCAGAAAGCGTTTGACACTGTTCCACGTGGGAGATTTATTAGGAAGCTGCAAGCAATGGCTAGAATAGGTAGAAATGTCTTGGAATGGATAAAAACTTACTTAGAAGGAAGGGAACAAAGGGTTAGAGTAAGACACTCAGTGTCTGAATGGAGAAGATTTATGAGTGGAATTCCACAGGGTTCAGTCTTAGGGCCACTTTTGTTCCTTGTATATGTAAATGACCTACCAGAGTCTGTAAATTCATTCATGAATATGTTTGCAGATGATGCAAAGATTGTGAAGAAAGTATGAAACGATAACAACAGTAGAGAACTTCAGGAAGATCTAAATAGTCTGCATGAGTGGTCAGAAAAGTGGCTAATGATATTCAGTACTTCTAAATGTAAGGTAATAAGAATGGGTACAAGTGCAAGAAGGCCCAAGCTTGACTACTCGGTGGCAGGAGTACAGCTTCAAGAGAGAGAAAATGTGAGAGATCTAGGAGTAAACATACAGATTTGTCTCCAGAAATGCATATAAATGGCATAGTAAGGGCAGCATATGCTTTCTTATCAAATGTAAGGGTAGCCTTCAGGCACATGGACAAGGAAATGTTCAGAAATATTTATGTAACTTATGTGAGGCCAAAACTCGAACATGCAGCCCCCTTTTGGAATCCTCACTTGGAAAAGCACGTAGCTAACCTTGTAAAAGTTCAAAGACATGCAACTAAACTGGTGCCAGAAATACGTAATCTCAGTTATGATGAGACCTGAGGGAATTAGACTTACCATCACTCGAAGCTAAAAGATTGAGGGGGGATATGGTGACAGTCTTCAAATTTCTTCATGGTTATGATAGAGTGGATAGGGTTCGCTATTTTGATATTGGGACAAAGGCTATTTTCTGTATTCTTAACAAGAACAATAATATGGAAAAAATAAGGGCATTATTCACGTTTTAATATATATATATATATATATATATATATATATATATATATATATATATATATATATATATATATATATATATATATATATATATATATATATATATATATATATATATATATATATATATATATATATATATATATATATATATATATATATATATATATATATATATATATATATATATATATATATATATATATATATATATATATATATTAAAACGTGAATAATGCCCTTATTTTTTCCATATAACTGTTGTTGTTAAGAATACAGAAATTAGCCATTGTCTCCATCTTTATATATTGTGTTTTGTTGCGTGCGTCTGGGAGCATTCGTGTATGAGGTTAATGTTTCGTGTGAAGGGGCTTATAGTTGCTGGTCCTCCTGACTGTTCCTCCCCCCCCCCTCCCTTTCACATTTTCGGTGAACGGATACTGTTCGTGACAGAGAGAGAGAGAGAGAGAGAGAGAGAGAGAGAGAGAGAGAGAGAGAGAGAGAGAGAGACTGGATATAAAATTCCTTTGCAGGGAATCCTCAACTGAAATAGCAAATAGAGAAAGTTCTTACAGACAGAGGTGGTACGATGCTGGTGATAACGAGATACGTAGCATCACTCTCAGCTGGATGGATGAAGGAGGGAGGGGGATATATGATACGGTTCTTAAATGCCTTCGTGATTTGGACAGAAAAAAGGGAGTGATATATGGATATGGGTGGCTCTAGAAGTCTTAGTAATTGGATAATAGTAATTACTTAATTGTGCTTACGGGAAAGAGCCCCAAGCTCGTAACTTCCCGTCTCCTGATCGGTTCCATTTTGTACTTAGTGATACTTATCATACTTGTCCTTAAAACTATGGGTTGAGGTAGCATTAACTACCTCCTCGCTTAGCGAATTCCAATTATCAACTAATCTTACAATAAAAAAAAAGTACTTCCTTACATCCTTCAAAGAAGTTATCTTAAGAAGTTTCAAACTAGTCCTAGTGCCAGCCATATCATAATATGCTTTGCTTTGCTTGGATAGGATAGGATAGGTGGGGGAAGAATAGTGACGGCATCGAGTGAACTCTCTTAGCCCTATTCAGGGTGTCATCACTGGGGAGAGGGGGGTAAATGATGGGAAGGATTGGGGGGATAAGCACGAAATTTAAGGAAGTAAGAGATGAATAGAGAGGGGCAAACCCTCGTGCTAAGTTTTAGTTAGATATAATTTTACTGGCCTAATATGACTTCACTCAGTTATAAATTAGTAATTATGAGGAATTTTGGAGATTTACTTTATCTAGTATAAATAGGTTCTGGTTGATTTCCTGAAAAAATTGGAGAAATTCTTCTCCACCAGACATGGTCATTGATAAATTCGTAATCTAAAGTGTTTAAAGCATTAGTTTCTTGAAGAAATTCTTCAAAGTCGATTCCCATTTTACCCCAGGTTTTGGATGCTAGTTTAAAAATATAAGTATTAAGTGGTTCGACTTTAAGGTTCTTATGAATTTCTTCCATTCTCTCTATGTATGGTGGAGTTTCAGAGAGAATTCTTCTTAAATTTAAATTTTGGATAGCTTGGAGAACTTAAAAGGTTACGTTTTGATAAGATGCAAGTTGGAACTGGGGGGTATATTAAGGCTGGTCTTACTTAAGTTGTATATAAGGTGACTCTATAATATCGATCCCTATCCACTTTGTCACATCCATGAAGAAATTTAAAAACTGTCATCATATCCCCCTCAATCTTCTATCTTTTAATGATGGTAAGGCTAATTCCCTCAGCCTCACATCATAGCTGAGATTCG